>PNEQ01048572.1:0-46908 GCA_003012365.1 Medauroidea extradentata | reverse complement strand
GAAAAGCACTCGCCATACACGATTGTTGGACATGGCTAGGTAGGCCTACATTATTTTTCAGAATAATGGATTATTAGTCACTCAGGAAAATAGGTTAACACATAATTGCATATTTATTCACGAGACTAAATCAGTTTAGCAATTGTTCTTACGAAACACAAGCCCAATACACAAAGCACTTGTGAGCTTACAGGTTTGTTAGTATTTGTTATTTGTTTTTCTGCAACTTACTCGGATATTGTGAGCACAGCTTTTAGAACACAGTAAAAGATATAATTATATAGCCGCGGAAAAATATTAAACCGTGTTATATGGTTATTATTGTCGTGTTTAACACAGTTGAACATTAGGGAATAACATGTTTTACAATTTATGATGTAAGAATAATACCACCAGAACCGAAATTTATTCTCTGTATATTTTTTGTGTGGAATTATTTAAAACAGTCGCTACTTCCTCTTAAAAGTTGTCGGCTACACTACAGTAAATTCAGTTTTCGTTTTAGATTGCTTTCGTTAGGGTTTCTGCAGTATTTTAGGCCGAAATACATTTATTATCCACTGAACGAGTGTTAGATTTGATATTTACGAAAACAACTCATTTCGCGGGAAAAAAAAGTCAAGTGAAAAACATGTACGTCACTGTTTTAAACGCTTCCTATTGGCTAGGAGTGTGACGTCATAAGTAAGATCGGGTGAACTCGGGTCACTTCGTATCTAGGCCAGATCCACACTAAACTTCATGAAGTAGCAGCCAGGGTCAAACTTAAATGCACTAAGCATACGAAATCTAGTGCCACTTGAAACATCCACTTGAGCAAGTACGAGTGGAGCCTTCAACTCTAGTCACGACTGTGCATACGGCCCATGAACTTTTCGCGAAAAGAATTGCCCCAGTTTTTTTCAGTGTCTTACGTGCACATCTGCAATTCTGCTTCATGGTTATTGGCAGCGTGTCCATAATGAAGAGCCGTATATCAATTGACTGAGCAAATTACAATAACGTTCCTGCAACAACATGTATACGATTTGCCGGTAGAATCCCTAGGCTCGTGGTTATTAAAATATCCAATCACTGACCACGAAGCTGAACTGCAGATGTGCACGTAAGGCACCGAAACAAAGTGCAGCAAAATTCTTTTCGCGAAAAACGGGGGTCTCCTATCTATCACGTATCTTGAGGTTCTACCCGTAAATCACAGACGTGCGGGGCTGCAGTAGCCTTATTGTGATTAGCACAGTCAAATGACGTCACGTCACAAATATACGCTGCCAACAACCTCGAATCACAGTTGTAGATGGGTACGTAAGAGTGCGTGGTACATAATTCAACGCTAAAAAGCATTAATCTATAATGGTAGGTTTCTTGAAGCCAATTTGCGAAAATTAAACAATAGCAATCCTAGACAATAGTTTTAGCCAACGTTTTAAACAAAAGTGTTTCCAGTGTTACGAACTTCTGAGGCGCAATCCCTGACTCCGGAACCTCGTGCATTTAACTGCCGCGCAAGATATCACGCGTAACGAATGAGTAATCCTGGATAAATATTTACTCATAAAGTTGGCAAATACCAATATCTAGGATTGTCATTGAGTATTTTATTAATATTGGCTTCGAAAAAGGTGTAGAAATCAATTGATGATGTCTTTGAATGTTTCTTGCAATGGGAGAGAATGACAAACAGTATTATTTTAGAGATACGCCATTGCACAGCTACAGCCAACTCGGCTTGTTTTCTCTTTTTTCGTATTTCGTTGCTTGTTTTTCTTAGTCTCTTTCTAAGATTTCTGGGACACATAATATTGCAATTGCGTATGTCCATAATAATGTTTTCAGCGTTTATTTATCTACCACGCACTCGTAAGTCACGGAAACAAACTGGGGCGAAATTCTTTTCGCGAAAATTTCATGGCCCTACAATATAGATCTAGACAAAAACGTTTATTTTTACAACAACGTTCGTCATCCTCGTCCATGATCTCACGCTGTCGCGTCGTTGTATAACGGGGCCCAGGCAAGACGTCTCGCCCCGGGGAGGTCCACGGTCTCCGGTTATTTGTGCCGCGACAATGCCCTCGCGCTTAAGGGCCACGGAGGCATCTGCCACGCGTGCTGGCGTCGACCATATCGCATCCCTCCCGGCTCTTTGTGCCACGCGGTCAGGAGATTCCCGGCTGGCGGGCATAACGGGGGAAGGGATTTGCAAGACATAACGGGAGATCTCCCAGGAGTCCGGGGAAGTGGAAGGCCATTACGCACGGCGTGGCGAACATGGCGCGGACCTCCGCCAAAAACCTTTCTCCCAAAGTTCTCTCTTTCTCTCCCTCTCGCGTCTTTTGAAAACGCGACGAAGAAAGGAGAGCGGGTTGGCTACCTCACCCCCAGCTCGCGATGTGTCTGCCGACCGTGCGAGTTCCCGTTCCTCTGTTATGCTGCAGAGATCGTCCCCTGGGAGATGCCGGGGGTTGGGGGTTGGTATTCGCGACCACGGTATGCCCACAGCAGGGAATGTAGTCGTCCAGGACACTGACAGCTGTGGCCAGGTGCGGCCGCGCCATGCCAACAACACACACACACACACACTGCCGGAGAACACTTCGCGACTGTAGGCACTTCCCCGTTCACGGGATTGTCACACACATTAGTAGAGAGATGCCAAATTCGCGTTATCATTTGGTAGCAGACTAAACTTCACTTTCCTATACATAACAGAGCATAATCTGCGATTCAATTGGCTACGAACTTTAATATATTATCATTTATGTGTGTTATGACTTTACAGAGATTAGCCTATCTACCGTTTAAGCATTCTCCGCGGCAAGTCCCGACAATATCAGCCAGCGGGAGACGATACGTGGAGTCTTATCAGCCGTCAGAAAGTAACGCGAATTTTGCGTGTCTCCACAAATTAGCGCGTGTTAGACTAATTCACCGATGCATCCACATGATGTAACCACGTGGTCAACCGGCCTGAATTTAAGTGTGTCTGATGGATGTGCGCCTAAACATTAAAATGGCGAATTTGAACTTTACTAAGTGACGTAAATTTTTTGCTAGCTTGAAAATTCGTAGGCTACTGAATGGATTCAGTTTCTTGGACGTACTCCATTGCAAATTGTAATGGAGTACGTCAGAGAAACTGAATCCATTCATGCACTCCCATTGCACAGTTCTTTCAAAGATCATATCGTAGGCTACTCTTGTGTTTGCAAAACGTGAAACAGTCGAGTCCCCATAAATGTGAACGTTATACTCGCAAAAAAAATTATTCTCTGATAAGTAGAGGTGATAGTATATCGCGAAAATGTTTTGTGCCACCTATACCTTTGAAAGCGCTGTAGTTAGTTGCAACATACATGATTGGGCGATGTACGTCTAACACAACGTAGCTGTCTGCAGACCAATAACAGGAATATAATATTACGACATCGGGATTCTTATTGGCTCAGTCAAATAGGGCAACAGCTCCACGCACAAGCGAAAGTAAGTAATCTTCTGGTAAGCTGAACGTGCGTTGAAACCCAATAAACAGTCAGTTTTCCCGCGATAAACCATCATCTCAACTGATTAGTTAACCATCAGCCTGCATATGTTAGTGTACTCATATATTTTTATGACTCCCACCAAGGCGATCTGGGTTCGATTCCCGGTAGGGTCTCTCCCTGTCTCCCGCATGTGGGAATCGTGCCGGACGATGCCGCTGGTCGGCGGGTTTCCACGGTGATCTCCACTTTTTCGCCCCCCTTCATTCTGACGCTGCTCCATACTCACCTTATGTCGCTCCTCACCAGCGCTAAAGACTTCGATGTTAATTGCTGACCAAAATCTCTTCTCTCGCGTACTATCTTTACAGTTTATCTATAAGGAAAATATATTAATAAAATCAAACGTGTAACTGTCATTTCTACTTTCTATAACTTCAAAAATTCACAGGTCAGTGGACATCTACTTTTTATGTGTTGTAGGTAATTCTATGCCATTTTTCCTTCTAAAATAACCCTGACATGTCCATTTCACCCAAGTACTGCAATATTTTGTCTTGAAGTGTATAACATACATGAAATAATGTTAACAGTTACTGTCCAAATATATGTAAAAATTTACTGGAGTTACACGAAACAGAGTATGAGTTACAGTGCCACGTTAGGAACGTCACAGTTTTCATAACAACTATACCAATACCTCAAAAAAAATAATTTAGACCGACAAATAGTATGACCGACAAAAAGGTCTGTTTAAAACTGCATAAAAAAGTGTTTACATATTAGGTAAAAAAAATTAAACGACGTCTTGTCAACAGGAAGTCAAATAGAGACGGGGCCTGTAGATCAGGCATACAATATACGGGGAATGAATCAACCTTGGCCTGTGTTGAGGGACCATTCCAGCAGCATTCGCTCAGAGTCGTCGCGGAAAATCATGAAAACCCTAAATCAGGGTAGCCGGACCAGGAATCTAATCCGGATCTTCACGAACGTGAGTCCAGTAAGTGTTTGCTTTTTTAACCACCACGCCTCCTACGCTTGGCGGTTTTTAAAAGTGCTCTCCTTAACGTGAACAATCTATAGAAAACTCTACTTGATACTCATACCACATAGGAATACAGAAGTTAAATAGCCGGTAGAATTGCGAACTCAAGTCACACACGCCAGCAAAATGGCTTCGCTGGCCAGGAACGTGGCGGATAAGCATACTGCCAATCAGCACAAGGCAGCTCTCTGCTAGCCGGCGCGGCCAGGCCAATAGGAAACTTACTGTAACATGCAGGAGCCAAACAGACACGGGGCTAGAACTACAGGCCTGGCAGCCAATAAGCGGTGAAGTTCGCTCTCATCAAACGAGCCACCACGTCATTTCACGTCTGTATTACTATTTAGTCTGTGCTCATACTGTTCCAGGCTGGCACGATGACCCGAGCTTATTGAAAGAGCGCAGCGTCGAAGGTCGTCGGAATATCTAGGACAAGTTACTGAACGCATTGACGAAGGAATGCCTGCAAACCGGAGTCTCGACACTAAAAACCCACCCTAACATACTTTCGCTAGTAGGCGAGATAAACGGAGACAAGTATGTAACACATCGCGAGTATTTAAAGCCGTTGGACCCGTTAAAATTCTTTTTTTTTTATATATTTTTGTTTCAAACACCGTTCAAATTTTTCATTTCAGATGACATGTAATTTCCCCACATAAAAAATTAGGCTCCACAGTTTTTGTACAATCACTCATCAAATTCACAAAGTGCCCGTTGTCGTGTAACCAAAATTAAAAAGTCAGTTTTGAAAATTTCATTTGATATTCGCAACTCAAATTTGTGCACAAATTTATTAATTTTCATAAATTAAAAAAAAATTCAAACATATATTCCTTTGTAACCCCAAAGTGTCTTGAAGTAGCTCACAGCAATTAGTATCAATACGAACTACATATCTTGTTCCTGCAAGTTAATTCCTTTTTCCAATATTCGCTACACCGCAATGGACATTTTGTGACTTTGACGAGTAGAGTGATTATTGAAAAACTATGGGTATACGTGTATTTTTATTTGGGGAAGGGCATGTCTCATAGAGACGAGTTGTCGGTTAAAAGACTGCATGCCAGTTCGTAGACTTGTATCTACTCTAGAAGCTACGGAGAAGTGTCGTCCTTACAGCTTATTTCTAGGCCGCGAATAGGCAAAGTTAGTTCACCTAGACTGCCGGCTTGAATGTGGAATGTTAGACAATAATTTCCTATTGTATGTAGCTTCGTTTCATTTTAACTTGTTGTAGCTACACCAATGCAGCTGATGTAGTGCAATTACACCAGATTTTCATTTTCGTGCAACTACACTGGCATCTTGAATGAAACTACTTTTAGCGGTTTTGATGCCGCATACAGACACTGCGTGTATAAATAAATATTTGTCAAGAGATGGAGCACAGACCTTAAATAAACCAGTTCATGAAGATGAAAGTGGAAAAGCAGTACTAAACTACTAAAATTATTACACCTTTGTCTCAGGGGTTAGTTTTAAATGTGTATGGTGATAATCACATGATAGTAATAATACCTCAACACTTCACATTTTGTATGTAAGTTACATGCTTTTATTGAATTTTGAATCTTGTAATAATACATGTAAATACTTTTTTTTTTCAATTGGCATGCTTATACGTGACAATATGTCCTTTTTAATTGAATGATGACACTAAGTTGTGACCAGAGTTTTTATTTTATCGGTTATCTATGTCACACAAGTAAGCCCAGAATTATTGTCCGTTTCAAAAAGTTTTTTTCCATGTGCTGTTAGAAGAATCAAAATGCAATTTAAAAAGGCTTAAATTAAATATGAGATGTGAAGTGGTGAGGTTATATTAATACCATGTGCTAACCAGCACGCACAAAAACACATTCCTAACTGAGATAAACATTTATTATTTTTCGTTGTTCACTAGTGCTTTTCCACTATTATCTACAAGATTGTGAAAACATACATATCATACTCACTTTTTAAATCCAAATATTTAAAAGCGAAACACAAACTGAAGTAATTAAACTGGTGCAGCTACACCGGTTTGAATAAAACTCAGTGTATCTACATATGAGGTTATATCCTGTTGAATATATCACTTTTTTTTCTGGTGTAGCTACGCTAGTATAATGGTGACGCTACAGTCGTTTGAATGAAACGAGGCTAATATTTTACATGTTATGATTCAGTGGGAAAAAAATGTCATCTTTACTGCGGCATAAGCAGAAATTGTTGTTGTTAATATTATATATATTATTCTTACTGTTGTTTTTACTGGAATGATTTGACATCTTAGTAAAGTAAAATCGTCAATTCGAACGCGGACCTGTGCTGCAGTCAACGTTGGGATTGATGTTATTATACACAAGCGCCTGGTGCTGTGTTGCCATTTCCCAGCTTGCGAGAACAACTCCCTTCCGCTTCCGCCACCCGCCCCCCCCCCCCCCCCCCCCCCCCCGTGGTCCACGCACCCTCCACCCCCTATGCAACCACACCCCTCATCCAAGGGCCGGGCACACACATCTGCCGCGGGGGTGGACGATGACAATAATATAAGTGGTGGGCCTGCGCCCTGTGTGTGTGGCGGTCCTACCCAGTTCTGGTGGGAGGGAGAAAGGGTTGGAGGGCTAACGGGACCTGGCATTAGGTCCGCCAGACAAGTGGCCTACCCTGGACCACCCTCCTCCCCTCCTGGATCCCCAGGCTGTCACTTCGCAGAAGTTCTGCAGCCTTGGGGAGAAAACACGACAAACACGGCTGACCCACTTGCGTATTTCGCCTGCCGGTCCTGCTGTTTTCGCCTGCCAGGAATGAGCTTCCCTCAGCTCGCTCCCGCATACATGTAAACATATATTTATATATATACGTAAATACACACATAAATAAAATGTATATATATGTACACATACTAGTCTATATATACACCATGGCGGCTCGTAGGTTGTTGTCAGGCAGGACACACGTTGCAGAGAACTGTACAGGGTTGTACGCTAGTTGACGCTACAGCCACTGACACGTTGGTATGTTGGTGCCGCTTATTACTGACTGGTCACAACATAGTTAGAGATTATGATTTATCGCGGGAAAACTTGACAGTTTGCTGTATTTCAACACATGTTCGACTTACCAGAAAATTACCGACTTTAGCTTGTACGTGCAGCTGTTACCCTATTTGACTGAACCAATTGTAATACTTGATGCCTGTTATTTTCTCTGCAGACAGCTACGTTATGTGCGACCTTCATCACTGTTGCAATTGACTACAGCGTTTGAAGGGTGTGTTGGCACAAAACATTTTCGTGATATACCATCATCTCTAAACATAGTAAGTAGCCAGTAGATATTTCATGGTCATTGGTATAAGGCGGCGCATTCACAGAGTATACAGTTTTCGGTAACTTGCGCCCTACCTGCAAACAACCCTCGAGCCTCCACTGATATACACATTATATATACCTATACATAGACACATGCTGTATATACGTATATACACACGCGTGTATATATATATATATATATATATATATATATATATATATATATATATATATATATATATATATATGTACACACATACAGACATACAGTATATACAAATTGTTCAAAGCTCTTCGTTTCTGTGTAAAGGATGGGAAGACGAGTAAAATCAAACAGGGCACTTTGGGTCGCATAGGTTATGAAGTATCCGTAAATTGACCCACATATTGTAGTCCCTGAGTGTTACAGTCTGCGTTGAATTAGCAATAAAATAGCAACAACTGTAAATAAAAGAGACTGTGTCAGAAAGCAACTAATGACCAGCTGCTGTATTATTGAGTTTGCACATATTCTTGGAGGCTATCCTTCAGGTCAGCGAACTTGCGAATTTTTCAGGTCTCTAATCATTACTCGAGGTACGTGAAATTCGCGGATTCAATGACCTGTCAGCTAGATTCCATAATTCTATATATATTCCAGCGCGTGTTATCCGTCCATTCGCTGTCAAACCTGTAACAAGTAAAGAGTTATTCGTTCCACGTTTTATTGCAAACGTGTTATTGGCTGAGAGTTTTCAAGGACATATCTGGTAATCTGTGATCGAATCGGAAAGTGACAAAAATTCACATGCGTTTGAATTCCACCTCATCCTACAACGAATCCGCGAATTTCACGTGCCTCTAGCCGTTACTCGCACAAACCAAACGTCGAAGCCAAATAGGGAGCGGAGCGAAGGTACTTCGGCAAGGAGAACTAAGCAACCAGTTGTTCAATACTGGTGAGGTGAAGTGATGTATGTATCAACGGTGCCATGTGCGTGAGGGGAGTTTTTTTTTTTTTGGGGGGGGGGTAGATCCGTAACGTTCTCCACCTTTACCAACGGCACTCGAGGGTGACCCCGCCGGCGCATTTTCTTCTGTAAGCAAATATGAAAACACAATAAATACTATGAAATGGAATGCTCATACTTTGTTCAGGATAAACTATGGTATTTTTACTGTTAGAAAGAAACAACATTATTTCTAGAAGTAGTTACGTTTTGGGTCCGCGTACACAGCGTTCCTGTAATCAAGACGTGTACGTGGCGTTGTATTAATTTAAAAAAGAAAATTTATCGTGGAGGATAATTAAAGATGTGTATTCACAAACCTTTAACGTAAGCGTTAACACAGTTACTTTAGTGTTACAAATTACGTTGAGTGTTGACTTGTGAAACTCTTCACATAGCACAACACTTCCGTCAGCATCTCCATCAGCTGATATTGTCTCAGTGCCTTCAATTATCATCTAACTCCGTATCACTGTCATGTAAAAACATTTTAGGTTATCACTAGAGCCGCGATTTTATGGCGAAAAGATTTTTGCAACATTTGGTTTCGATGCGTCATGTGCACACCTGCAGCTCTGCTACATCGTCTGTGGTTGGATTATTTTACTCTCACTTGCCTTGGTAAATTATAGACGTACAGGCTCACAATAATCTTATTCTGATTGGTGCAGTCAAATGAGAAACGTGTCTGAACATAGACACGCAGCCAATAACCTTGAAACAGAACTGCCGATGTACACGTGAGTCACTGAAACTAAGTGGGGCAAAAATCTTTTCGCGACAAAATCGTGGCCCTAGTTATCACCAACATACTTCAGATCATGACAAGCTAAGTTCTTCCAGCGACTCCACCTCTACTGAACTATTTCTCGTATAGCTCTGTGTGTGAAACGCACGAGACAGAAGGCCGGAGTCTTGAATGTGGCAACGCTGCATCGGAGGCCTGCTGCCGGTTGCTCATTGGCTGCCCTAGACAGTTTAGACGTGTACACACCACTAAAACTGCATCTATACATGTTACAGAGACTAGGGTGGCCAAAAAGTGACAAGCAGCAGGCCTCCGATGCAGTGTTGCCACATTCAAGACTCCGGCCTTCTACTAAAGACGGCCATAACGCGACACATAGCAGGGCAGCACAGCATGGCCTAGTATAGCTTCGTGTGTGAATCCAGCTTATTTGTCTATTGTTTGGTACGGCGTGCCAGCAGACCACAGTATGTATAAACTTTGCCGAGGGGGGAGGGTAGAGGTGTATGAACCGGGTGGTGCGTGGTACGCATTCCTGCGTGTTTGTGCTGTGACGCAAGCTTTGCGTCGTGTTCTTGGCTCTCTCCGGCTGGCCGCGGGGTATTCCCCTGACCGATGCCCTGGTATAGACGGGTCACGGTAAAGTTAACACTTTTGAAGACCATAAAGGATAATAGAGCCGCGTGGACATCAGCTGCTTTGCTTCGTGGTTATTCGCAGCGTGTCTTTTATCAGACATGTTTCTTACTAGAATGCACCAGTTAGGCATTTTTACCCACCCTAAGGGACGACTGCACAGTCATATTGAGAAAAATCTAAGGCCTCTCTGAGTTAATTGTGAGAAATTGTCATTGCAGAGACGAAAAGTGAGTGAAATCTAAGGAAAAACTGAAAATTTCTTAAGGTCTCCTCTGACCTTCCATAAGATTTTCTCAGGCCTCAAATCAATTATGGTGGTGGTAAATTGAGGTTAGAATACCACGTGTGGGAGAGAAATACTTTTATTTTAAATTTATTAGCAATATTTTAGAGGAGGAACATATCAATATGGTGTAAAAGAACGACTGCATTGGCATCTACAACACAATTTATATTCGTTGTACATTTTTTACATGAAATTTATGTCGTGTTTTTTACTGTCACTTTTGCTGTCAAATAAAATGGTTACGATACCATTATATAAACAAAATGTTTACGATACCATTTTATAAACAAAATCAACAACGTATTTTTTATCATTTTTATTTTGCATTTTTTCAGCATTACAGTATGCGAAACACTAAATGTAAACTAACAACTTACCGTCATGTAATAATATAAATTTCAGCTACATTCGCAAGTCGATGCACGAAGATAAATTATTTTTCCCGCGAATATTGTGGTAACACTTCACCTCAACTGAGATATATGTTTCCTGCCTGTGCAATGCAATCGAAAATTTCTCCGATTTTACTCTAGTTCTCCTTAGTTTCACCTTTACCTCAAGATTTTCCTCACTTGACTCTACAATCTAATCTATCCTAAGTTTTAGTAATTAAAAATACTGCAATTTCTGCCCGCTGTAATATTCAATATTTGGACTCGAAAACCACTTAAATAGCACCAATTTGCACACTTAAATCAAAATTTTCTCGGGGAAGGACCCGGAACCCCTGTATTTATATGTCATAGGAAAAAACTCGGAAATAAATTTCTGTCAACGATTCTGCCCCCCCCCCTCACCCCCTTCCCTTCCTTTACAATAATACCTCTGACCGCCACTGAGAATAAGGTTACTGTGACCCTATGTACTATCCGTAATTTGCCAGTAGGACCACAAGACAAGTAAGAGTCAAAACATCCAATCACTGACCACGAGGCAGAGCTGCAGATGTGTACGTAAGGAATTGAAACAAAATTGTACAAAAAAAGCGTTGCGCCCCTAATTTGTGGCCCTAAAAATAATTAAAACCTATTTTAAGTCGAGAGTTTATGAGGTATTTTTATAGTACGGTGCAATCTATACACTTCGTTTATTACATGTTCATGCTGAAATACCAGCATATAAATATGCTACAAACTGGTTCGAAAGGAACAAATCGGAACCAGGAAGTCAAAAGTTCTCACTTTATCCTGAACCGCTTACCGAAAAAACTTGGGTTACTTTGTGTGACAGCAATGATGAGAGTTCCAATTAAAAGGTTCTATTTTTAAGCTGTTTGGCTAGAAAAATAAGTAACACTTTTGAGTACAATTAGTCCATCAGTATTCATATGGTAATTATTCACTACAAGGACAGAAAATAAACGCTTTGTGTTACAGAAAGTTATCCCTTTTTGCTGTCACAAAGGAACCTCGTTTTACGGTATACGACGGCTACTGAGGGAGTAAGGCCTGAACAAGATGGCGCAATGGTAACACGCTGGACTTGCCCTCGGGAGGACCCGGGTTCGATTCTACACGCCTGCAATGAGTTCCTTCGTTTCCTGAAATCACTCCAGGAATGGAGCAATCGGAAATTACCAATTCCAGTTCCTGTCCTAGTGTAAAGTTGTAAGCGGTCTTCTCTAGTACGTCTCAAATACGTGATTATTGAATTATTTGGTTATATAAAAATTTTAACATGACCACAGAAGATGGAAATTATTATTCTAAATAACATAATTCCGAAAATTTTGATTTCAGTTAAATATGAGGGCGAAGTTAGTATTAACATGCAGATTTGTTGAAGTTCTGTTACTATTTTTGGTAGTTCAATGGCAAGGTCACGACTTTCTAATTCCAATCGTAATGGTTCAAAACTCTTCTAGTAAAACATTTTTTTGTGGTTGAAATTTGATTCTTTTTATTCGTACACGTGCCATGTGCCCTGTGGGATTTCCAAACGGCAACGTTTCAGGAACCATTCACTTTTCTCAACTGTAGTTGTTTGGTAACCTGTTCAGTCCATTCCTTCTTTAAATCGAGTGTTAAGAGTTTTATTAAGTAGATGTGTGTCAATATAAATATCGCTGAATCTCTTTCTTCGCCACGCCGCAGGTTGTCATGCGTGTTTCGTACTTACATTTTCAGGTAGATCCGTGACGATTCCGTTTTGATAAATCAACCCTTAAATAAGTCAAAACAAAATTTCTTATGAGGTTCTCATTTCTGAAGTTTTCAGAAGCCTAAATATCAAAGTTCAAGTTTCTAACTTCAAAAATGTCGTACTTCCTGTAAAAACTTTCATATCTTATTTTTACCTTTAGGAAATGAATTTCCAAAAATGCTGATACGACGTACCTAATTTCATTAATAAACAGAAACCTAAACACCAATCCCCATATTTATAACTTGAAAAGTGACGATCTTCCATACAAACTTTCATCTCCCATTCAACCATCTTAGGAGATCAATTTCAAAAACGCAGATACAGCTTACTTTTGTTTATAAACAGAAGCCTAAACACCAATTGTCAAAATGTATAACTTCTGTACAAATTTCATCTCCCATTCAACTCCATTAGGGGATAAATTTCAAAAAACTCTTATACAAGTTACTTTTATTTATAAACAGAAGCCTAATCACTGATTCCCACATTTATAACTTCAAAAATTATCAACTTCCATACAAATTTAACTTCCCATTCAACCACCTTCGGGGATCAGTTTCCAAAAACACTTCTACAACTTAAGTGTGGACGACCTAAGTTCTATGCTTAGTGATATATTTTCGACTGTGAACTCATATGTTCGTTCAAAATATGATAGAAATTTGTTGATTAAATTCCATAAAACCCGACTGTTTTTCTATCTCTCGGCTGCCAGACTCTGGAAAGAGTTGAACCAGAACATTCGTGGTGAGGACTATATTAATAAAAATATCGGTAACTACAGCAATCAATTCAAATTGATACAGTAACCTACTTGCTACTGAGCGACCACGATCTCCGAAGTTGACATCTTGAATGAAAGCTTGTACGAATGTACTGTACGTAACTGTACTTAGCGTTAGTTGTATCCTTCCATCTTAGTTTGTTTTAAGGTGACAGTTATGATACGATTTTCCAAGTGCCTCTTCAGCGAGTATATTTTTTGACTGTAATAATGTACTCCTGAAGGTGTAGGCCTAATACGTATTACCTACCCTGTTACAGGTACAACACGGTAATTTCAACCTTTTATAAATTCACATTTTGACAAATGACATAGAACATTGTACCTTTAGTACCTTGCAATTATTTAAAACAAATATATACCATTTTATTGTTATATTTTAAATACTTTTACAGCACAAAATTTAGTATTTGCAGTGCCATTTTTGCAACTGTGGCGTTTCTAAAAACGTTTAATTTACCGTGTGGACCTATGCTATTGTCCTTTATATGTTTATGTAGTTATCTCTATAATAAGTGCAATATTAATAATTAGTGTACACAACAGTTGTAATGCATGGTCGGTCCAGTATAAGAGAAGACAAGTGTGCCTTAACTCTACAGACAATTTTATTACTATTTTGATTTATTATTATTATTATTATTATTATTATTATTACAAAAGTGATTGACCTTGGTGTCATCACCAATGAAGATCTTTCATGGTATCGTTTCTCGTATTCCACTTGAGAAATAAGCAATTCTTGGATCGCACTGCGAAAGTTACTCTTGTACATGCTCTTTTGTTCCTTGTACTTGATTATTGTGAGAGAGTATTATTTCTACTTAAGTGAAAACTTATCAGCGAAACTACAGCGCACAATTCCTGTGTCCGTTTTGAAACTGGCTTCGTATGAACGACAGCCGTTTACATCACAGCCTAACTCTGGCATATAAAATGTTGTCATCACCAGATACCGTGTCTCAATACTTGACAAGCAGGCTAGCGACTTTAGGGAACACCTCTTAAGAGTGCGTAATAGATAAATAAACGCTGAAAATATCAATTGATTTCTGCATTTTTTTCGAAGCCAATATGGATAAAATACTCACTGACAATCCTAGATAATAGTATTTGCCAACTTTATGAGTAAATATTTATCCAGAATTACTAATTCGTTACGCGTGATCTCTTGCGCCGCGGTTTAATCAAAATGCACGAGGTTCCGGCGTCAGAGATTGTGCCTCAGAAGTTCGTAACACTGGAAACAATTTTGTTTAAAACGTTGGCTAAAACTATTTTCTAGGATTGCTATTGTTTAATTTTTGCAAATTGGCTTCAAGAAACCTACAGTTATCTATTAATGCTTTTAGCGTTGAATTATGCACCACGCCCTCTTAAACACGAGATCTAAATCATGTCAAAAAACTTATTATACCTACCCAGAAATATTTCATTCTCAAGGTCATTTACCGTCTCTGTTGCTCGAGGTTGGAAGAGTTTACCAACCAACTTGCAGAACTCGCCAACACTAGTGTTCTGTATTGTTAGAGCCAATGATTTTTGGCGAAAAGAATGCTGCAACAATTTGTTTCAGTGCCTTATGTAAACATCTGTTTCTCTGCTTCGTGGTCAGTGATTGGAAGTTTTTAACTTTCGGCGTCTCGGGGTCCTACCAGCAAATCACGGACGTGTGGTGTCGTGGTAACATTGTTCCAACTGGTACAGTCAACTGAGCCACGCCTCTGTCTTATTATATTCTGCCAATAACCACGAACTAGAGTTGTAGGTGTACACGTAAGGCATTGAAACAAATTGTTGCAGAATTCCTTTAACCAAAAATCACTGGCTCTGTGTATTGTTGGTAATACATTACTTCACGGAACATTGGTGGATTTAGTTCTCACTTTCATATTTTCATTTTTGTATTTGTAATTACTCAAGTGAAAATGAAACATGAAGTGGTTTGTCAATGGTTAAGTGTAAGATAAGGCAAAATGCCTTAACTACGCCGTTCTAAAAGACATGAAATGAACAAATATTTTAGGCTGTCATATGTTCCCCGCTCTTTGAATAACCTTCCACCAGTCCTTCAGACGTTAGAAGCGCATTGCAGTAGTCTTACGAGGAAGCTGACGTCACTGGGGTTGATGGTATCTTCGTTTCGAGAACACTGTCGCCTCGGCGCGGTGAGTCGCAAGCCGCTGAGTCAGGACAGTTGCGTCACGCCCACCGACCAATGATGTCTTTACGATTGGGATACTTAACAATATCCTCAAGTCTCGCGTGAAACCCACGTTTGCCGTTGCCGGCCACACAATGAGGGCGAAAACCCAGTGTTGCCAAGTGGAGAAGAAACTGTTGCGAGTTACAATGACAAAGCCAGGGAGTGGAGTTACAACCACCCCTTTTCAACCCCCCCGGGAGCAATTAGGAATTTAAACATATGATATCATTAAAATTCCTACCAGCGGTATACTGAAATTTTCGTTAAGAAAACTGGTTAAGGACATGCTCTTAGTTTATTCTTTTTAGCGATATTTATTTTTTTACGTCTAAAAGTGAGCAGATGTCAAAAACTGTCTGGCAGTTTTGTTTAAAATCGTCGTCACCGTGTTGGCTTTTTTTTTTCAAGGCAGTAAATTATATGGTTTTAGCTAAATTCTGGTTGGTTGATTCTTTTTGTTGAAACTGTATAATTGCTTGCTTTGAAAAAAAAATAGTTATCCCGACAAAAACCATTTCACACAAAACTGCAGACAAATTTCTGATATCTGCTCTCATTTAAGCTTAAAAACTAATTATTATCGCAAAAACCGTGGAAACTAATGAGCATAGCCTTAAGACTGCCGCCTGGTGAAGGGTATGTTTGTGTGAGAGGCGAAAATCGATGAGGCGCTACGAGCGACGTCGGCCGGCACATGTATTGTGATATCGCCTCTACGGCCCAAGTCGCAAACGTGCGTGCAGTGTTTCCGCTGTAACGTTTCAACGATGGGACTTCAATAAGAGTGCGTTGTAGTTAAATAAACGCTGAATACTACAATTGAATTCTACGCTTTTTTCGCATCCAACATGGATAAAATACTCTATGGCAATCCTAGATAATGGTATTTGCCAACTTTGTGAATAAATATTTATCCAGAATTACCAATTTGTTACGCGTGCTCTCTTGCGCCGCAGTTAAATGCACGAGGTTCCGGCGTCAGAGATTGTGCCTCAGAAGTTCGTAACACTGAAAACTATTTTGTTTGAAACGCTGGCAAAAACTATTATCTAGGATTGGTATTGTTTAATTTTCGCAAATTGGCTTCAAGAAACCTATAGTTAGGCTATAAATTAATGCTTTTAGCGTTGAACTCTATACCACGCTCTCTTAAGGCGTCACTCTTTAGTTTTGCAGTAGTCTCGAAAATATTTTTTCAATGCTAATTAATACATATATCAAAAATTCATTCTTTCAGTTTCAACCTTGTATATCATTGTTTGTATCTGAATTTTTCTGTTGCAATACACCGAACATATCTTTTGATTTTTGTCCTTGAAATGTCACATGTGTATTTTGTTGTCAAAGTAAGCCAAACTGAAGCAAAATAATACTTTGCTAGCAAACGGTACATTATTTAAGAAAAAAAAAGCTCTGTCATAATTGTGTATCGTATGACTCCACAGCCTCAAAAAATTTTTCAAGCATTTGGTTAAAAAAAATATTTTAATTATTTGCAATTGTTTGAAATAAATGAAAGACCATGGCCTTAGGGTTCATTCTGCAGGGACTCGCAAGTGAATATGTTTCACGAAAACGCAAACGCACGACATTCCGAATGTGTTTTACAACGGGAAGCAAGCGGACATGGATACGCACGCGGAACGCCAGAGAGTTTATCAACTCCGAGCTCTCACGTATCCGAGCTTGCGTGTAGCCAATAGCAATCGAGCATTTCATCGTTTGTTGCCAATTTTGTTTACATAATTTTTACACTTTGAGTTTTCATAGTTAACATTTAAATTTTCCTTCGTACACTTATTTATAATTGATATTTGTCTCTAAAAGACTACGGAACACTCTTGTATCAATGATTACGGAACTCTTAAGTATCAATGACTACGAAACACTCAAGTATCAATCGAAAAATTAAACGTACTAAAAAAAATTATTCCCGAAATATTGTCTGAATTTTATAAAGTAAAAATAATGCGGCTGGTAACATCCCTATTTTCGTAGAAAACACATATACATTACCTTGCTATACTATTTATAACATACTAAACTACATATAAATGTTAAATTAATTTTCCACTAATATCGGAAACTGACATGAGAAATTATTTTTAGTTTCATTGATCTCGAGTCCATAGGTTTACCCATTCGTTTTAATGCATTGTAAAATATACACTTAGTTTCACTCCGTGTGTTCGTTTTGTTTGCGTGTTACACGTTCGCTTTCCTACCCTTCCGCTACACTGTAGACGGGCTCGGTACACATTTTCCATAATTCAGTATAGAATTCCGTACCAAATTCTGTGCAAGTAGCACTGCGACAGTGTGTACCGCAACTACGCTGGTTTCAGACAGAATTATGTACCTAATTTCACAGATAGAGTTCGTCATATTTTTCATCGTAATGTATGTTCACGCGCACGCAGTTTCAGCCACGGCGCACGCGAAGTACGCAAGCAGGGTTGCCAATGTGATTTGAATACAAATAAAATTCTTGTTTCCTCCCAAACAATGTCTGCCGGAGTTACCAAAACCTAAATAATAAAATATAATGTAACTTATTTGAGAGTCACATGCGTGGCGTGTTTGTGAAATAGTTTTCGGGAATTCTGCAGTTATACTTATGGATTACAGCAACCGACATCACAGACACATTTTTCTTCTTTACGTACCAAAAGTTGTTAGTAAACAGTGATAGTGTGTACGCAACACAGAAGTTTTACTACATAATTCTGATATAAAATCGCTATCAATGTTTATGTACAGAAATAAGTAAGTAATTGAGTAGAAAATTAAGGATAGTGTGTAGGCCAGGCTTTGAGGCTCAGAAGGGACGGAGCTGTAAGGTCGACCTTTGAAGCTTGCATAATTTGCCACATAGCCTCAACGAGCCCAGCGCTCAACTAACGTGCAAGGTTCCCCCCTGAATTGTTTTTACAATTGGACGCTAATCGGTTAGTATATTATATAATTATATTGGTGGAAAGTCTGTAGCAAAACGCAGTACAGTACATGTCTATATCTGAGTTACACATATATTTCGTTGGTAGATTTTGAAGTACGGATGTTTGGAAAAAAGCCGTTTTTAGCTATGTTGGAGGGCCTTGATACAACGTTTTAACGAGTAAGGTAACTTATGAGATTTCGGTCTTGTCCGAAGTGTGTTTTATTTTCGTACGTTGGTACAACGGGTACACGTGGGGTAGTTTCGTACAAAAAAAGTGTTAACTGACACACTGCGACGAATTTGAAGCGCTTTTGCACCTTAACAAATTTACAAGTTGTAACCCTCTTCCAGCCAACGGAAATCCTACCACCGAGTTAGGGGGAGCAGTGGTAGAACACTCGTCTCGTTAGAGAGCCCCCGGGTTCGATCCCCGACTCCGCCTATCCTAATTTCGGTTTTCCGGGGTTTTACGAAATCACTCCAAGCGAATGCTGGGATAGTTTCTTAATAAAAGTATGTCCGACTCCCTTCCCCTTCCCCACGTGTACCACGACCAAGACCACAGAATATTTATGAATACAGAAGAGAAATATCCGGTAAGACGGCGAACTCAGTCACACACGCCAGCAAAATGGCCTCGCTGGCCATAGCAACATGGTGGAGACGCAGAATATGAAATACACATTGATAGAAGTTTAGACATTATAAATATTTGTTTGCCGTTACTGTTTCTACATAATATCTAAATTGCTGTTAGGATAATTTTATTACTTTCATAGCTGAAAGTTGTGTTTTGTTGTCCCCTCATCTCCATACTGCAGGTGACAATGGCGAACCACTGTAGTTTCATACTCGCCTAGTCTCGCCAAATGTGCTGCCCCTGAGGTTCAAACCAGCGTCCGGGCAAAAAAAAAAAAAACTCAATTATCATATATAAATTAATGTGAGTCTGTATATGTTGAAAAAGATACATTTTTCATTTGGGAAAGTTTTAAACTGTTCCCCTAACCCAGTATTGGCTTTGCGGTACTAGGGAACTGTTCTCGGACTTCAATACCGCAGCGCCTGTTCGACCAATGGCGTTATTCGATACACGAATACATCGATTCTTCCTAGCCTCCATAACTTAGACGGATAATTTGACGCACAGAATAATGCTTGGGGATAATTAAAAGCGCGAAGATAAGCTCTCATCATATATTTGTACTTATTTTGACTCAAACAATATAATTATTCGACAAAAATCGAATCCTGTTGTTTTAAAGTAAATATTTGTTGCTAACGTATTTTGTATCACCGGCCATTTCCCTCGTGGAGGATACCGCTATGTCGAAGCGGTGTCCACTGTATGCTGCATGCATACGTACTCAACATTTGCGTTCGCTACCTGTGCAACGTCATCAAACTCCGACAATTGCAGTGCGGTAACGAGATACGTGGCTTTTATGCTCAACCCAATTCCGAATGCGGTGAACAAGGAAAAATCGCTTCTGAACGGAACGAAACTTGCGATGTGTAATGTTCGTGCTCAGGCCGCTGACCACGTGAGACGTTGGAACAATTTCAACCGGGTAGCCTGACACAATGCTGTGCGGCAAAAACACCTTTGTTGTGGTCCTGAGGAGGTTTCTCGAGCCTCTCCTCTTCCATTCTTTACGTCTTCATTCCTCCGAGTCTCCTGCCTCATCTGCCCTTCACGACTGCCTTCCTGAGATTATCAGGACATTCGGGGCCCATTCACAGACTCTCTCATTCATACGTGTTGGAACCTGCAACTGACGACAAGCAACGCGAAGATCCTCCCATAATATGAACTGCCGTCATGTTGTGGAAATAAGCTGCAAACTTTAGCTACTATTAAAAAAAAAAAAAAAAAAAAAAAAGGGTAAAAATTAAGTCCGTTACACTCGCTACAACTTTTCACGACATTTTCGTTCTTTATTTTGAGCTCAGCATTCGGAGGCCTTGTTTTTAATAAACCCACAACCAAAGACCAGTGACGCAGCGAAAGCAGAGTGACTTGAGTCGTAAATCCCCCACTTTTTTTCCTTACTACCGACAGCCAAATGATATATAAATTTGATTAATTTTTATGTCATGATGCGAAGAGGTATGTCTACAAGTGGAAGAAGTCCCAGTTTTATTTTATAGGTGGTTCTGGATAAAGTGAGCACTTTTGAATCCTTCGTCACTTTTATAGTTTCAGATAATTTGTATTGTTTATCAGTTTTTTAATACAAAGTGTCCTTATACAGCCCTGAAAATTTTACGTCTGACGTCACAATAAAAATGTTTTAAATTATTATTCTAAACAAAATGGTCTTCAAAAGTGCTTACTTTATCGCCAACCAGCTATATGATGGGCCTATTTTTCCCATGTGGTAAATTATGATGCTAAACTGTGCATATTCATATTAAGAGACGCCAGACTTTGTTACTCTCGTCCATTTTGTAGCTTATTTCTTCATCTCCTAACAACCTATTGAAAGCGTCCCTTTAAATATCTTTGCATCCTGCACTTTAAAATGAATAGCTTTTGTGACAGTGTAATTTCGAAACGATAATTTTTCCACTAGCACAGTTCCGTCATGTCAAAATGGAATTTGACGAAAAGCAGTGTTGTGAAGTGCTGGATGGCGAAATTACTTAAACATGCAAGGATTCTGATGCTGGATTTACAATAGCGTGACAGATGCGGTTGCGAAAGGCGTGATGCGATACAAATATTCGCTTTATTGCGAACACTAATTCGTCTGCCGCAAATACTAAATAAAGTATTAAATGAGAATAGTTCCTCGCCTCCAGTACGACAGCCATAAATATTCACGTTACTTATTTTTGGTCTGTTTATTTGTGATGTATTTTAAATACCCATTGACATCTCCAAATGTAAAAATAACGTCACAATTACACGTTTGCTTAAAAATGTTATATTCTGCTTATAATAACAAACATAAATTATCTTGAAAAATAAATAAATGCAAATTACTACCAACTCACCAGTTCCGCCAACACAGGCAAAAAATTAAATTCCGTTTTTTTGGCTTTGTCGCCTCCCCGACGCGAATAAAATAGAAATACTTTCTATTCGGAATTCGCGTCGATTTTTGTCGCATCGGCGATTTTTGTCGCACTGACGTCACATACGCTTCGACACTGATTATGAGTGACTTTATTCACGCACAAGTAAATCTTGCTTATGGGCCGTTCACGATAAAGTGAACACAGCATAAAGTTTTCTTTCGGTCGTATTGCAGTCATCAGTTAATATGAAAACTTTCATGTAACTAAAAACCTGTGTAAACATTTCAACACTTTCAAAAGTTAACATCTATTGGCCCAATATAACATATTGTTAGTTAATAACAAGTTCTGCTGAGTGCTCAGTCTATATTTAACAGCATATACGAAGGAAGCAAGCGCTCTATCATTACTGTGCAATGTAAAACATAGTGGCATATCAAATACCTGGAGGCCAGTGGTCGACGGCTGTTTCGTAACACTTTGTGGACTGGCCCCTGAATCATACGCTGGGCGGCTACGTGATGGAAGTCACGCCGAAGCTACGTCATAGATACCTGTCCCAACTGCGTCTTAACCCTACGAGGGTGGCCTACGTGAATCACATCAGAAACATGATGAAATGTCTATGTTTAGACCCATGTAATGCGGTTACTCCCCGACTGTTTCGAGTAGTATAAAACCGTAGAATCGGCACATTTGGGGAGAGTTCGCTATTGGTTGTGCTAGAGGAAGGTGCTATGGTTGTGGAGATAGACTGGTGAAGACATCTTGGTGACGTCAGAGTCTACTGTGAGGCGGCAGGCGGCTATCTTCGGAGCAGTGTTGGACGAACCAAGAGGACTGCTGCGGCAGGCTGACAGGCGAAGAAAGAGGTACGCGACGGGAGTCGAACCGAAGACCTCAAGAGTGAAGACAGCTGTGCACTCGGGGTGCTGCGCAGCACACGGAGATTCATCACCACGGTGGACTATTAAGGTTGTACACTGTCACTATTTGAAAGACTGTTAATTGGATATATGACTAAATTTTATTGTGATTTGTACTGTTTAGTTAAATGATGGTAGACTTTTTTGTGCTTTAATTGTCAAAGTTAATTAACGTGTCTGTGACACAGTAGTATAACTAATTGTGTTGTGAAAGTTATAGTTGGTTACTGTTTTGTGTATTTCGTAGATTTGTGAGCTATTAAATCCAGTACTTAATTTAATTCTTTTATTTCTAATTATAAGACCTGTATTCCAAAAGAACTCATGGGAATTGTCCACATATAAAGTTTTTGTCTCAAACTTGTAACAGTATGTACGTTCAGTTTACCAGAAGATTATTGGCTTTCGTTTGTACGCTGAGCTGTTACCCTATTTGACTGAGCCAGTAAGAATTCCGCTACTGTAATATTTGACGCAGATTATTGGTCTGTAGACAGGTACGTTGCATCAGTGTTATGTTGGCACAAAACATTTTCGCGATACACCATCATCTCTAAGCAGCGCTTATATTCGCGGCGCGCCAAACTGGCGTGCAGTGTTTTCCTACTACTATACTTCCTGTGCGACTTCAAGAGGCGACCTTACAATTTTATTTGTGGAAAGTTTGTTGTAAAATCGAACATATACTTCAAACGTTGTAGCTTACGAATCCGGGTGGTATTTTTTCAGTTTCAGCTGTCTGAAAAAAGCAGTTTGTAGCCGTTTTGAGGGGCCCCTAAAGCATGTTCCTACTAAGCATATTGCATTTTTAAAATTATAGAAGCCTAGTTTTAACCATGTGTTCTTTTCGTAGATAAACATATTGTAAATAATTTTAGCTGTTTCCCGTAGAAAAGAATAGGCGCGGCACGCTACAACGCCGTTCATGTGTCAGGTGCAGAAATTCCATAACAGCATGTATTTGCGACTTGGAACATTTAAAAAAGTTTAAATGTTCGACATAATTAAGGTTAATTCTACTACAGGTTAAAAAGAAAATGTGTTTTCTTATGGGAAATTTTGGCACAGGGAAAAATTCTGCCACTAGTTACGTTGCTGTCGCACGCATACACACACAAAATACAGCTCATTAAGGTAGGTTAACGAATAAATTAAACAAGTTTATTAATTGTTGTTTGCAACTCGAATCACTTAATATTTTATACGTTTTTGCGCATAATATAAAACGTTGACAAATAAACAACCCTATTCAGTCAGACATTATTTCCTCGTAACAAATAAATTTTCATTACACGCTATACCAGCAACATGATGCCGACAAATAAGTAGGGTTTTTGTTGAATATTTAACTAAAATATATTATTCAGCATTTATTACAGTTTAATTTATAATCGCGGAACAATACATTCATTACATAATGGTAAACGTGTTTCTCGCAGTACGTATCACTGTTGCAGTGACGTATCGTGGTGGTGTTCCAAGGCATGCCATATAAGCTCCGACTATACACTTTGATCACGTGGACTCAATGTGCCTACCTGTCATATACAATATACATGTATTGTGTAGACCGAGGTATATTATTGTAGTAGCCTATATGTTCTTTGCCTCTTGTACACTACTGGGAGAGGAGTAGGCCTATATTCGCTCCTACAAGTATAATGGTCTCACAGACAACTCAGTGTTGAGTATAATCAGTGCTTATCACCGCATGCCTTGGAACACGACCACGATACGCCACTGAGTCTGTTGGTTGTTATTAATATGCCGATACTGGACAGGGAAATGAAACAATAACGAATCGGAAATGAAATAATTTAATATTCTAAATGTTGGAGGTATGACGTCACAGGTCTCAATACATTGCTTCGCGCGACGTCATACTTCCATACATTGAAAAGCGACCTTCTGATTGGCTATTTACCTCCGTAGGTTACTCTAGTCTTGCTATAATCGGCCAACTGACAAGTATTCTCTCTTTTAAGGTGGCCGCCTGGGTGAACTTATTATGCGTGTTCGAGTCCTCGAAGAGCGGAAGTGGTAAGGGCGACACAGCTCGCGCATCACGTCTCACCCTAGCCTGTAGGTGCAAGTCACTGAACTGGCGTGCAGTATTCTCGTCGACAACGTGACTGTATGAGACTTACAGTGGTGATCCTATTATTTTATCACGTAATATCAAACATAAAAGTATATTGTAGACGCCTATCTAAGAAAGACCGCAAAAACACAATTTTTTTCCTATTTTAGGCCGCTGCCAGTGAACTTGAAACAAGTATGCACACGTGTAACGTTCTTTAAATGTTCTTCACTCACGTGCGATAAGTAGAGATGATGGTATAGCGAAAATGTTTTGTGCCAACATACCTGTCCAAACGCTATAGTTTCTTGCACTGCAGACCAATAACAGGCATCAAATTCTACAATATCGGGATTCTTGTTGGCTCAGTCAAATAGGGTAGCATTTAAAAGTACGCTCCAAAGACAGTGATCTTTTGTGGTAAGCTGAACGTGTGTTAAAATCCAGCAAACAGTCAAGTTTTCCCGCGATAAACCATCATCTCTAGCGATGAGTAGTTTTGGAATAATCTAGTAACGGCCTAAGTTCTCCACACCGCTCTGCCACCTAGGTAGGCGGTCACCTTAAGGTACGCGTCTTTCTTGGTTAATCTGATGTGTTCGTTAGAGCTACGTATTGGAAAAGTTGTTTTAATTTCTGGTGTGAATGCGTCGATGAGTTTTATGAAGTCGTATTTTTTGCCTGTTTTTACACTCGGAATTTGTATGCTAAGTTAAGAGTCATATTATGTCGACCAGCTACCAATATATTCTTGTCTCCAGTATTTCACGACGTTTAGAAAAGCGAGGTATTTTACGTGAGTGCTGTTTAGATTTATTTGAACTGCTAGCCCTTAGTACTGAATTTTAACACAAATGATACACGTTTATTGCTTACCGAGATTCAATCACTCTCAAATGTCTTGGAATTCCATTTTTTATGCTTTCCTGAGCTTGAATGTGTGTTTCTAAACAATTTATTCATTGTAGCTCCTGAAGACTGAGATCACTAAGCATACGACTTAGGCGTTTAAAAACAAAGTTCTAACCAAAATATTAATAGTTTTCAGTCTTAGTAGCGTACAAAACTGGCAACTAATGTAACATCTTGTACTGAATGATGAAATTTCGGTGCTCTTCCCATAATTGTGGTATGTCCGACAACACAATTCTGGTATTTGTGCTAGAATTAATATACAACTCGCAACACTGTTTTTACATACCATAAGCACTTTGACGGTTTCCAGGCATCATTTACTTTAATCGCTTTCGCCATGCGGACCTCACCATTAAATATTATTTGTCGGTGTTCTGTTTGAGGGAAGTATTTACTTATACTAAAGAACCTTAAAATGTTTTTAAGTTAAGTTCTCGTTCGTCACACGAATAGTGTTGTAACGTTACAAACTAAAGAAGTATTCTGGACGTACGACATTGCAGCAAATGGCGTGTCACAAAAAAAAAATACGGACAAACAGACAAGTAAACAAACTAAAGGACTTTATTTGCACTTGGCTAGTTGTGTTGTGGCGTGTTACACGCACATTCTATTTTCTACACGAAACTTGTAAACCTATTCTCAATATGTTTATCTATTAACAAAATTAACGCTTCACACTATAGTTCTTTTATTTAAAAAAAAAAAATACGGCACGCTTAACGGGAACATGTTTCGGAACCACTAGTAATGTCTACACTGCCGTTTCAGAGTATCCGGAAAAATGCCGACATGATTCGTAAAGGAGAACTATAGAAGTTTCGTTTGACAATATGCCATACTTAGGGACACTGGTTTTTCGCGGAAAGAATTTTGCCCCACTTTGTTTCAGTGCTTTACGTGCACATCTGCAATTCTGCTTCATGATTATTGGCAGCGTGTCTATACGAAGAGCCGTATATCATTTGTCTGAGCCAATTACAATAAAGTCTCTGCAACACCTCACGGCTGTGATTTGCTGGTAGAATCCCAAGGCTCGTGAGAGTTAAAATATCCAATCACTGGCCACAAAGCAGAACTGCAGATGTGCACGTAAGGCACTGAAACAAAGTGCGGCAAAATTCTTTTCGCGAAAAACCATGCAGGGTGTCCAGCCATACTTAACACAAATTATGTAAACCTACCCAACTTCGTGATACCATGGTTTAGAACTTCAGTACCAGAAATATGATTAACATTTTAGTTGTGATCTTATATGTGTTTGTGCGCCCGTGTGTGTTTGTGAATGCGTGCGTACAAGCGGTCACGGTAACACACACAAATGTTTGTGTTTTGACATTGGCAGATTTGCACTGGGCAAAAAAAACTGTTCGTTTTATAACCTTGAGTGACTTATATGGTATACCTTATGCTCCGTTGGGTGGAGCCACTTAAGATGTTCGCAAGTGGGAAACATGATGAACATTTCCGTTAGTGGATGGATTTTAGTGGGAAACTTCCGGATTGTTTGTATTTCGTCATTTCTCCAAACACAAATCACGTCATTGTTAACAGCGGTATAGAAGAACGCTATGTTTCGGATGTATAGTTTTTGGGTCTCATAAATTAGTTCAATTAGAGTTTACTATTCAAAAAGTCAAGTATGTTACATTTTGTGATATAGCCACACTTGTGATCAAGTAAATCTTTTAATTTGCACAAAAATGTGTAGCTATCAAAACTGAAAACATTATTTCACGTCCGACCCGATTATTGACAAAGCAGTCATTTGGATGCTCGGCTTAATATGAATATCAACTGATAATTGATACATTACTAAGTATAGAAGGCTTTTATTTCTTTAAACGCGTAATTTTAAGTATTTAAATGCTGTTGGAGTAATACTGTAAATTTTTTATTTATTTCGAAAATTAGTCCCTTTTTTCTTATTTGCTTTTCAATAACGCTTCGGCAATTTATTGTGATTAATTAAATTTGTACTTGTGTTTCAGATAAAGAAATGCCGATTTTTCACTATACACATAGATTAAGGCAAATATTTGTAATGCAATTTTCGCCTCCTTGTTTAGAGCGTTAGAATTTCATTGTTTTACTTTTTGCATGTATGGACCAAATGTATTTTGTTAACTAACGTAGGACGTGGGTCACTACTGCCAATGGAACGCGCTCGCGAACTGTGGCATTTGATTATTTTTTTACTGAAAGTATAGTTGACTCATATTATATAAAACACGGCGTAGTTGTTCGAATATTTAGTTTCAGTAACAGAAATAAAATACTTTTTCACACGGATTTGAAACAAAATAGTACAGATACGATACTATTCAATATGTTGTATCTATGTTTAATATTTTCGCAGTTGGCAACACTGTACGATTCCCCTTCCCCAAAATTAGCTTATAGATATTTCGAATATCGCTGTACCCATTAACTATTCCATATTTAATAATGGGAACAGAATATATGTTACAAATATTTTGACTACAGTACCATAAATACGATAACTTTTCAACTGGTTGTACCTAAATGTAAATTTTTGCACTTGGCAACACTGACTGGCCGGGAGGAGGCTGCGGCTAACGGTTCTCCACCGCAGAAGCCACACCTGACTGCGTCGTCCGTTCCCGCAACTCAGCCCACCATTACCCCTTCATTTATCCTCCTTGTGGACGCGGCCATTCGACAGAAGGGCACCGCCCCTCTCCCATTTCTCCTTTCCTTCCATTTTGAATGTTCACTTCTACGTCCAGCCGGGAAGGGGGATGAGAAGAGGAAAAGGGTGGGGTCGTGCGCGTGTCTCACCCTCTCGTATGAGCTCTCTGGACAACGTGACGTCAGCGCATAGGGCTCCCCAGCTATAGGCGGTACACGAAGAATTAAGTAGTTTTGAAAGCATTTTCAGATACTTTTCTCTTCCCGCTGCTTATAAGTTGGTTAACTAAACCTTCGTGGCTATTTTAAACTAGTACGTTAAAAGTTAGTGCTGGCCAACGGAAAAACAATTTCATGTGAAAACATTGCGTGGTTAATAAAATCTCGCCACACCAACAATGAGAAAGAAATTGTTTTTATTCACTATGCAGAATCGCTCGCAGTTTTACTCCACTTCAAATTTTAATATTTTTACTGGACGACATTAATGCGTAGCAGGTTTATATGCACTTAATTGCACGGTTGATAGAAACATAATTGTTGGCTGCTACAAAACGTTTATAAAACACGTACAATACAAATAAATAGATTTCATTTGACAGCGATTTCGGATTGTGGTATTTAAATGTGAAAATATGTGTTACTACGTTTGATAATTCGATGCATGTTAAATAATATTATATACTGTTTCGTATAACTCCCGTAAATTTTGACAGCTACTAATGGGCAATTACTGTCAATATTATGTAATGCGTAAATCCTCTGAATATTTTTTGTTAAGAATTCTGAACAAGTTTGTATCAATGCCTTGCGTGTACATCTGCAGCGCTGCTTCGTGGTCACTGGCCTCACTCATTGTCTGAGCCAATCAGAACAAAGCTACTGCGATGTTACACAACTGTGAATGGCGGGTAAAATCCCGAGACGCCGAAGGTTAAAAAATATACAATCACTGAACATGAAGCAGAGCTACAGATGTACACGTAAGGACTCTAAACATGTTGGTGAAAAATCCTTTTCATCCAGAATCAGCGGCTCTATTTATACCCTATTTATTCAATAAACTGATGTACCACACTTCAACCAACAGTCCTTCGTGTAGGCCTACTCCATTTCAAATAAGTTTGGATAAATCTGACAGCAACTTATGGGCAATAATTTGTAATATTTTGTTATTTGTGACACTACACAGGACAAACATTGCAGTACAAATGCTGAAATGGACTATTCTGGTTCATTTTAAAGTTAAAAATGTCTTGCATTGTGAAACAAATCACAAAATACTGAAAATTATTGATTGCCCATACGTTGCTGTCAAATTTATCCAAACTTATACGAAACAGAGTATAATTACTTTTTAAACAACCTATTAGTTCTCGGCTAGCGCACGGTAAATGTTAAATCGAATTTTTTTAAAAATAGACGCATCGAGAGGACAGCTTGCATTTTTATTTACACAAATACAAGTAAAATTAAAAGTGCCGGGATATGGTCATAATTGAAACTACGCGTTTCTGTCGAGATTGTCTCGCTAGTTATTTTAATTTGCAAAAAACCCAACATAGGAGAAATACATAAAGTCACGAACAGGCCGGATATTTTTTTTTCGGCGTCATCTTCTCCACGATGTTTGCTCTGATTCTTACAAAATCAGTTTTTCTTACGACATTACAGCTTATGCGGTAGTGCTGTTGAAGACGTGGACATGTGCCTCCATACACTCAATTAGAAAACGTCCTACTCCATCCCCAAAAATAATTTAAAGTTATCTTCTCAGCGTCCTCCATTCCACATAAACACCATTACGAGAAACGTCCACATATGCAAAACATACGCTGAAATCGGCGTCGTTAGCTGTGGTTTTTTTTGGGAGGAGGGGGAGACACGAGTTTTTCATGATTTATTGTATACTGTTAAAACTACGTCATGCTTTTGCGGCAATGAATCACGCAGTTTTTGAAACGCAGCCCACAAAGTGAGATTATCACAAGGAAAATTACTCTTTGCTGGATTAAAATGAAAAAAGGACAAAAGTAATAAAAAACACACATTATTAAGGGGTGTGTCCCTTCCCCCTGCCCTCCCAGACCATACAACGTACATGTACGACTATTGCTACTTACAGATTTTCTATCCAATTTAAATGGCTGTTCATCCCAATGGTTACGTACGCTGCCCTAATGAGTGCACATTTCTCTGCGTAAAGGTGACGAGGCAATTGACATGTATGTCTGAGTCGCTCCTATCGGTAGAGTCATGAGTTTATGGTGAAAATATAGATTTTCACACCGTTTACGACACCTACAGTTCTGATTCGTTATCAGCGATTGGCTGTTTTAATTATAATTTATTGGTTTGTGGACACACGCCATTGCTCAAAAAATGAGCAATGGCGAATGTCCACGGACCAATAAATTATAATTGTAAACTCCCATTGCGACAAACATTAAAAAATACCATAGCTGTTTTAACTCTCGCTTGTCTTGTGGTTCCACTAGCAAATCACAGACGTATGGTGTCACAATACCCTTACTATGATAGGTGCAGTTACATGAGAGACATGTCTGCCGAACAAATATAAGCTGCCGTTAAACACGAAGCACAGTTGCCAGGTTCCACGTAAGGAATCGAAACAAAATAGCGCAAAAATCTATTCGCGCCAAACTTTCGGTTCTACTTATCGGTCTCAGCCATGCTACAAGATGAAGTAGAAGAAATCTTGGTACAGGAGACGATAAATCATTAACCTCAGCCCAATGATAACGCACTGCCAGAAGATAAATAGTATTTTTTCCTTGAATATTAATAACGATATTTTTGTTTACCAGAGTAACACATCTGGCGTGTAGCGCCAAGATCAACCCAATGACGACGCCCCGAGGATAATGTTATTAGTGTTCACCAGAATAAAAATAACTGGTGTGTAATACCAGACTATCAAAGGCTGCATATACCAGGTGTTCAGAACACTTACCTTCCACCACGGCGAACCGAGATTGGATCCCGGCGGGGTCGCCCCAGACTTTATTCGCAGAGCACTGAAATGGCGCGCGGTGTTTTCATTATAGACTTTCTTTCTATGGGACTTCATAACTTTATTTCTGGAAAGTAGGGAAAGTTAAACGGAAGTTTCTCTGTTTCTCAATTACGGATTACGTTATTTAAGAGTCTGAGAATAAAAAAGGTGTTTTGAGCCATTTGCAAATGTACTATAATAAACGTGATGTACTATTATTTTTTAACTATATGGAGGCATACACTGAATCGGGGTTTCTGTTAAATATAAACCTATTAAGCATCAGTTAATAAATGTAGGTTTCTCAAAACCAATTTGTAATGCAAAATAATAATAAAAAAAAACAGCAACCTTAGACATTATGTTTCACCAACTTTCTGAGCAGAATTTTTCCCTCGAAAAACGTATTTCTGAAGAACAGTCGCTCACGCCGAAATCTCTACATTTAATACCGGTGCAAGAGATCGCGCTTAGCTATTGTTTCGTTCTGGGTAAATGTTTGCTCATAAAGTTGGCTTATATCGTTTTCTATGGTTGTTGTTTTAAAGTTTTTCCGTGTTGACTTTAAAAAACGTGTAGAGTTAAAATTATGTTACCTGTGTTTATTTATCAACCATACGGTATTTTGCGCGTTCGAGGCCTAGAAGTGTGGAAGCGGAAAGGAGGACACAGCACGCACATCACGCCTACCCCTATACTCTGTCCACTCTAAGGTTGCAGCAGAAATAAAAATTGCAAACGAAATAAATCAAATCAAATTAATTATATCTTGATTCTTCACATTGTGATTGTGCCGTAACACATTTTCTTTGTACTATCCAATATTTCAAATTTAATTTATTCTGAGTAAAATTGTTACTATCATTCACTTGAATGAATTAGCTGCAACATTAGAATGGATAGAGTATATCCTCTTCACGCAAGTCTCTGAACTGGTGTACAGTCTTCTCGCCGACAACTCGCCTCTGTGAGGCACGCAGTGGCGACCCTATAACCTTAGACGTAATATTACAGATAACGATGTATTGTACACACGTATAGGCTACCTTCTAAAAGACTCTGCGCCAAGATTTTTGGATGATCTCGTAACGGCTAAAGCTCTTTACACCGTTCGGCAGCCTGGGCAGGCGGTCACCTTAACGGTGATCAAGTGCGATAAAATCATAATTGTATATTTATATGAAATAGTATTAGTTTTGTAGACGATACTTGTGAGTACAGTATTCTCATAACGGTGCGTCAAAGTAAAAATTGATATGATCTGTTGCCATGCATTTGATGAAAACCAACTGACTTACGTAAGTTAAATAATTCACACTGACACAAAATGCCACCGGCTACGTAATAAAACACCTTTAAAAAAAATCACGTGAACAATTTTTGTATTTTAAATTATTGCTGAATTTTCCTACGCTTCTGCGATTTTTTTTTTTTAATTTACAATATTATGGCGTGGTCATTTAAATACTTTATTGCATAGCTCGTGGGATGTAATATCACAGTGAATTATTTAATTCAAGTAGGTAAGTAGGTTTTCACAATTTGCATGGCAGCAGAACAAGCAACTTTTGACTTTGTCGCACCGTAATAAGAAAACTATGAGAGGTAAAATTGTTTTGTAAGAGAAAACTGCACTCGCAAGTATCGTCTACAAAACTAACACTACTTCATATAAATATAAAACTATGATTTTATCGCACTTGAACACCCTTCAGAAAAAAGCATTTCCTTCATCACGGGCTACCGGTAGGCCTTACAGAATACTGGCAGTCCCCCGCGGCTTTGCTCGCGAGTATTATTCGTAACTGATAATATTTACTTTAATTGAAAAACCTCTTTGTACACAAGATTGGTACTTCAGTCATCAAGTATTAGAATGTCCAAGCGGCTAGTTGAACTAATTCTGCAGCAGGATAAGTAGCTATAGCTGTTCACGCGAAAAGCAGTCTTAAGTTTGTGCCTGCCACTAACAGCGACTTCGCCTGGGCCTTATTTATAGCCCTGCCAATTTGACGTTGTGTGGTAGTTACAGACACCTAAGGTAAGAGGTTAATCGAATGAGAAATATCTGTTTACCATGTGCACAATCATTGGTGACGGTGCCCTCAATTATATATTTTCAAAATATTCACTTTAACTTTATTGACATTACAAAGTTTCAGAGGGTAAATGTTTCGCGGAAACGTATTTGGTGCCCCAAACCTGAGATAAGTGAGATGATATATCGTCGGTTTACTGCCAAAAGTGACAAAGTCAAAATGAGATAAAATTTAAAAAATCCTAGGAATATGTATATGTTGTTCACGAACAATTGCCCAAGTTTAAAGTCTATTCGTCGTTTCGTACTGTTGTGTCACAGTATAGTGACATACCACATTTTTGGTAATATCTACAATTTAATACTGTTTTTAAACGAAATAGCATTTATGACTTAATCACTTTTGGCAGTATACCGACGATATGTCAGCTGATGTTTTAGAGGAACCTAAGTGGAAAGCGAACTGCAATTTTACCCCTTTTAAAGACTACATGTAAATTGCACTAATTCGATCTGCCTTGTAGTTTTTATGTGTCAGAATTGAACGTTAACACGCAGCTTTTAACGGAATTCGAGCCCAGAACCTACCGGAATTTAGACCTGAGTACCAAACAACTGCGTCACGTAACGTCGAAATAAGTCATGAAAATAAAATGTATTAAAAATAATAAAATATCTGTGTCCTGGGCTCATAGAGGCTGTACAACACAACGTCTCGATAGGTTACTGTAGTGAAACTCCTGTATAGGTTGTTTCTCGCTGCTCGTTCTTGCTTTTCGGATCGTCTGCCTTGAATATTGACCAACTTAGTTTTATTCTTAATAATCACGTTTCTTACAAAGAAAAAAAATACATACATATATTTTTAAATATTTACGTAAACATCACTCTGACGCGAACAACGCCTCAATATCGCTACTGCTTAGATAGATTTCGTGGGTTGATGGAAAACAAATTTTGTGCTTTTTCACGCTTTTGGGTGTCGAATTTCGAAATATTTTAAATTTACATCTTAGACTTTTTTATAAGTATCTAACTGAAGTGTAAATCACATCGCTAGCCCGTTCAGTCGAATCAAAATCGATCATTCACATATCACCCCTGTACAGTATTGAGAAATCGAATTTCGAAAAATCTGAAAACCGTTTTGCTATAATTTCTGTAATCATCATCCTGAAGCAAAAATTAATTGTATATCTCGACAGGTTCGATAGATATCGAGGATTTATCTAAAACACGTTCAAGGTATTTTCACCACTTAACAGAGAAAATTTCGAAAAACCCTTGAATCACGTTTTAGAATACTTCATTTGTATCTCGTGGACGTAAAAAACACAACATTAGCCCGCTGAGTTCAAGATAGATCGACGATGAATTGAAAATGCTTTTCAACACTTTCCACCCCTTCTCACGTCCTTAGGTGGCGAATTTCGAAAATTTCTGAAATTGTTTTTTAGGTATTTGAGTAAGCATCAATTCTAAACAAAAATCACGTCGCTGTATAAAAAGCTGTGGGATCAATATATATATATATATATATATATATATATATATATATATATATATATATCGAATGTGAGTCGAAAACTCATATTACCCCTTTTTTAAACCAGTTTAGGGCCGAATTCAGAAAATATATTTTAAATGGTACTTGGAATATTTACAAAAGCACCAATTTACAGAAAAGAGCACTTCGATATCTCGATTGATTCGATAGATATGTAAGGATAATCGAAAACACAGTTCACGTATTTTCACCCCTTTAAATAAAGAATTTCGAAACGTCTTTGAGTCCTGTCATAGACATTTGTAAAAGTAACCAATTAAAGTTAAAATCACGACGATAGCCAATTGTGTTTCAAAGATATAGACGATTCATTAAAAACACATTTTGCCCCTTTTTATTGTCTGGAGGTCGAATTTAAAAAAAAACCTAAAACTACTTTTTGGGTATTTACGTAAGCAATATTTTGAAGTTAATATCAACTCTCTAACCCGAAGGGTTCGATAGATATCGATAGTTGATTGGAAACACATTTAAGGTCTTTTCACCCCCTTAAATGTTGAACTTCGAAAAATTCTTAAAATGGCTAATATGCATTTTTACGAGTGTCCTATTAAAGTAAAAATCACGACGATTGGCCGTCGGGTTCGAGCTCTATCGACGTTTCATCGGAAACACATTTCACCCCTTTTCACCCACTTAGAGGTCAAATTTCGAAAAATCCCGTCTTAGTGCTTGCCTACGACCTGAGGGGAAACCTCACAAAAAATTTCACGATTCTAGGTCCAGTGGTTTGGGCTGCAGTTTGATATGTCAGTCAGTCAGTCAGTCAGTCAGTCAGCTTCCATTTTTATATATAGAGATTTGTCAGACAAGCTAATAAACTTAGTTTCCATCCATCACTACGATGCACGAAATAAACACTTTTTTCAACTTCCTCGAAATAATATCTACATTTACAAACATTCTTTCGCTTAGCTTCAAATAACCTTCCGGAAGATTTAATAACCACCCCTCCTTATTCAAGGGGATAAAAAATTAAAATCCTATCCTTTTAGGACCATCTGAAGTAAGGCATGTAACTGTATGTTCAACTGTATTATGTCGTCCAATTCTCATTATTTTAGAAGGCCTATACTTACAAATTAATACACGTATTTTATTTTTAACGGAAATATTAAATCAAATTTTAAACTAGTCAATGGCTGAATTTGGCTGTAAATAAAATTGCACATTTAATAAAACGTTTTAGGCAATGATAAAAGAAAAAGTCCTTAGCCTTAAGGTGTATTCACAACGGCACTTAACGTACATACGAACCAACGCACGTACGTTTGGATTCGCAACAATATTTAATCTAGATATGCGCGGAAATTGTTTATGTCATACCAAAATATCGGTAATATACTATCGTAATTTATTTATATTTTTCGAAGCGAATTAAATAGTTTATGACAACAAGATAATTGATTTCTCAATATAAATTAATATTTAATTGTGTTTACGTTTGCACATGCTGCATTCACAACCACCATTTAACGTACGTACGGTACGTACGAAGTAGAAAGTTGTTCAACTCTATTGTATTACATAAGTACGGACGTACGCACGTTACACGAGAATGTCAATGCTAGCATGCATACTCCGCATTTTTACATTTACACGTTCAGTACATACGCACGTACATACACTACGTGGTGGTGGTGAAACTAACTTTATGCCTTTCGCAATTTTGGAGTTTATCAACCACTGTTGTTAGTATCGTTTATGCAGACATCCAATTAAATAAAAAAAAACATTTATTTAGGGTGGTTATTAGTTAAAATATTAATGTTGCTAGTGAATGTGTAAGTTTTAGATTACGCTTAATTAAGAAATCTTTGTTTATGCATTAAAATAAACACCTTAAAAATTATGAAACGGAAATTGTCGAGAAGAACGAACAAATTCAAGATGGCGCCTCCCTGAGCGCTCACCAAAAATTCTCTACTTCAGTCCACCCGTATTCCTGCCAACACTAAAGTCGGTCTTTGCTCGTGTAAACATGCAGGTAGGCAGGTGGTTCAAAAATAAAGAAATACACGAAGGAGCGGTCATCCCCGTGGCGCTAAGAACTTGATCAAATATTGTTGGACGAGGCTGAAGGGTCGACGGTTGTTTGTGCGGCGAGTGTACATGTTTGCCGAAGCGACTGTCCAGTTTGTGCAAGTGTTGCGGACGGTGGTAGGGTTGCTCGCCGAGGAAGGGGAAGGGTTTCTGCAAGGAAGGGGGAGGGAAATGTGGGTCACGCGCCTTCCCTTGTCCTTCCACCCCCTGGGGCCTTGGTCCGGGAGGGAGGGTGCGGGCCACCACAGTTCCGCATTTATTAGCAACCCTTCTGTCGCCGCGGCCTCTACCCCCGCTGATAAACATCCCTCACACACACACGAGCTTCCTAGTAGGGGCCACAGCCAAGTCGCGTGCTCTATGCAGGCCTTCGGCGCAGCTGGAACGCGGAAATAATAAACATGTTCGTCCGCGCACGCACACGCGTGTGGCATTCAATGCTGCTGCTGCCACAGAAATTTGTTTTTAAGGTGCAACTGTCTCCGCCATCACCAGTTTTGCATTCTTCAATAACTTTTGTTTATAGTTCAATACGCCAATACTTATACAAAAATTAGTTGCCACACTGTTTCTGGTAACACTGTAGATAATTATATTGTAGCAGCTACAATTAATACGTACATACATAATAATTTTCAAATGATTTCTGTATTTTTTTACAACAATTTCTTGTAACCTATATTTACAAACGGTTTTGTAAGGGAACCATACTGTGTAGTAAATTTACTTACAACTGTTTTATTCTTTTTCTTCTTCTTCTTCTTCTTCTTCTTCTTCTTCTTCTTCTTACACATCTTATCGAGTATTAGGCTAACTAAGACTGTTACGGTCTCAATAAATCTACTTCTTGTAATTCCTGCGTATGTTCTACCTCTGGATTGGTATTTGATTTTTTTTTTGAGGGGGGGGGAAGGGGAAATCTGGCCAGTCTTCAACTTCACATTTGTTCTGTATTTCTATACTGGGTTGAGAATTGTTTTTACTTTGAGGTTTTTAAGGACCTCGTCAGATCTCTTCGTGGCACATAGTGTGTACCCGGCTGTCCTCATGAGCCGCATTTCGGTGCTCATTAATCTCTGTTCGTCATCTCTACGGAGTGTCCAAGCTTCGCTGCCATACAAGAGCGTAGCTTTAGGCGTACAGTTTGAATCTGGTGTGCTGCTGAACAAGATTTGTCTGGTAATGCTATTTATTGGTCCTGTGGCATTTGTGAAGTTAGTGATTTTGTGTTGCATAATGCGGCTGAGGTTGTACTTAGCATTTGAATGTCGATACTTGCCCGAGGGTTGTGTGCCTACTGCAATTTTGGTTCTCTCGTGGGCTTTCCCCAATGAACTGAAGTCCTGAATTTTATCAGTCAAATATTGATTATCACTATTGTAAAACTACAATAAACTAACTTTGTAAAATACAATACGCCACTGACTTTAATTTTGTTTCACTTCGAACACATTGTTAATTAACAATAATACCAATAGTTATAGTGGATTTTTGGAATATTTTTAAACCATTTTGAAGATTTGCGTCATATTATTTACTGTACCTGACTGGTAAATATTTTGATTTGTTTTCTCGTGAAAGTAGGGACATTTTATGCAGTATACTTAAAACCCGCGTAGGCCATACGAAAGGCCAAGTCTGTTATTTATAAATCGAATATGTTACTCTTGCTGTCACGTCTGTAACCGTGAATGTAATTAACCTATCAAATACTAGTTTTTAAAATATTTATATGTAAGGTGTTTTTGGCGGCAATCAAGTCAATCTTATTATATAAATTATGTTCAGTAGTAACGTGTGTAATGAGATCCTTTAATTTTCCACGCCAAGTCTTACGAATAAATGACGGAGAATCACAACCTAACTAAAAATTGCGAATACCTCCCCACTTTAAGGTCGGCCATATTCGAATTTTCGAATCCTCCTTTGTTTTTTATAAAAATATATGTTAATGTTTAAAATGCGTTGTTGCAGCTTACTTTACGCTACAGTACATACATGACATTTGAATAATCTATGTTCAATTAGGAAGAATTAGTCAAAACTAAAATAAATGTACCTTATAGAATAATTACTGCCATAGTGACATGATCATTTACTGATTACATTTAGCATTCAGAGGGTTATTTGAATTCATGAATAAGCGACAAAAACCTGATTATAAACCTTAATTTTTAAAAATGAATAAGATAAACTAAATGCCAATCATAGGCAATATCTCTGGCTACTGCATGAATTATTATTTTAATAAAGTGGTCATTTCTTTAGCGTAGTAATCCACTGAACCGGAATTTGTAGGTATACAAAATTTCAGCGCCAAAATTTAGTTCATCAAAGTTTCATTAATCTGACAAAATAATTGCTTATTAAGTTGACAAAACTGTTCCCAACGATCATTATTCTTTAGTTTATATATAAGACGTCCAATATTAATAAGTGTTGGCTTTTATTAACCTGTCCAACAGTAACTTATGTGCAACACCCTATTTTAAAGCAACATAACAATTGACTGTGCATTACTAAGCGATATTACGGAAAATAGCGTGTCTTACCTTATGCCCATATCCTTATTCCTAAATTATTATATAAAATAATAATTAACTAGTTATTCCCATTTAGTTACCAGACATTATGACAGAAATATCAAGAGATCATATAGGCCTAAGATTTCAAAACTACTGTAACAAAGTTTTGTTTCTTGGTAGGACAGAATCTGAAATATTGAACCATTAAAATAAGTTATTTTAAAATGAAAACAAATAATAGAAAATAGCAGGGCAAAATGTTTAGTTATAAGTTTTCCCCACGCAGCGTTTTTAACATTGTTGACACGACATTAATAATAGTTTCAAAATATTCCTACACTAATTTTCACCGGCTTCATTATTTTTCGGTCGTTGATGCAGATGTTCAGAAAGGTATTTTTCTACAATTCATGTAAAAAATAATTTGATGTGGTAGAGATGTTATACTGTAGGAATTCGATCGAACCCTGATCAGACCCTCATAATTTTACCAAATTTTTATAAACAGTATTAAAAATAACTTACCACGAAATATGTTTATGCATGCGCTGTTTGCGTTACATTAGGAATTTCGTTCTTTCGACAACTTACAAAAATGTATGCCGGAAAGTCGGGCTGGTCAAGCTTAGGTCCGTTTCAAATATTCGACATCAAAATGGTAGGTTCGTAGTATCCGCATCACGTGTATGAAGATACTGACGATGACGTCAAACTTTATTGTGTAGTTATTTTATTCGTATTCTAAAAGGCGAGGGCGTGAACGTTTCATCTACTCTGTTCATTGCAGAGTCATAAAGCCGAACGTGCGTCCATCTGCATAAGAAAATCTAGTCTCGTTTCATGTTCATACTTAAGAATCCCATCGTAGATTATCTTCGTGACAACATGTTTTCACTCAGAACAGCATAAAACTGGTGTTCAAGGCCTGAAAATCCATGGATAAACACACTCGTAAGATGAACGTTAGTGTAAAAAAGTCGAACATATTTATGTTTATAAGTTAAACGTTAAACGTACAGAAAAACCGTCATCACTACTTATGTATTTACCATACAAAGAAAAATAAAATCATACTTAACTTTGTGACACATAGTGGAGGTTATATCGGAGACACGACTTGAAATCTGTATCTAACGTGGTTTCATAGCTCAGGAAAAAGCGAATGAAAACTATAATGTACTTAGCACCGCTTCTGAAAATGAAGCCAAACTAATAAATAACAATTACTGATAACCAGTATCAACACAGGTTAACAAATTGAACAGTGTTAACACAACGTTTATTCTACTACGCAGTTATATGACAGTTGGTGTAAAAATTTATAGTCTTGGAAAAAATTGCGTATCAGTTTTGTGACCAAACGTGTGTCTAGTATCAGAGGTTTCTGATGCCACAATTGTGTAAATTTTGTAAATTCGATTCCGGCACAAGGTCGCCGAATGGTGTGCAGAGTTTCAGTCGTTATGAGATTATTAGAAAACTGTTCATGACACATGAGTGATGTCGGTTTAGGAATATCTTTCAAAGAACGTTACACGTGTGTATACCCATTTCAGATCCTCCATTCATCTCAAAAGTTAAGTTTTACGCTGCCGAAATTTGGAATTTTTACAATTATTTTTAGGTACGAAAACCTTAGTACCGAATGTTTAAAAAGGTTTAGGGGTGTACAGTTTACATTAGTTTATCTTCAATTTTACGTCGAGGGTCACCACTGGATGTCTCATAGAGGCGCGTTATCGGTGAGAAGACTACACGCCAGTTTGTTGATCTGCGCCTAGAGGCTAGTGTGAGGCCTGACGCACGTGTTGTGTCGTCTTTAAGGGGTATTGATCCCTACCACCTTGGATTTATCTGTTTCTTTTCGATAACTTCTGTTCCAGTCGATGTATCAAAATTTGTTTCACGACAAGGCATAAATACAAACTTAATAGATTTTCTGTAATTGCTGGAACCATAATATATTCATTATTTTGCAACGGGAAACAGCTGGGAAGGAAAAAAAAATGTTTTATTTAAGGGAGCGACTACAGAGGCCACAACATTAACAGAAAAATTGCCATATGGATTCCAAAAAGTGATTGCAACAATAAACTATTCCTTGTCAGCGTGAAAAAAGTAAAACAATATGTCTATTCCTTGATTTATAAGGAAAACCGTAAAACTGATCTGACAGGGATCAATCCCCCTTAACGCCTCCGCATTTATAGGCCTCGGATGTGCAAAATGCACCCGCCCAGGCGGCCACCTTAATATCAAGTCGGTCTTAGCAACGTTAGACGGTCCAGAATCTGCGTTTTCAAAACTCCGTAATGTTTTGGAAGTCACATGGAGAAACCCTCCCTTTGAAGTGTGTTTCATTTTCGCAGATAAAAATCGGCAGAAACACGATTAGTAGAGACACACAAAATTCGTGTTATTTTCTGACAGCTGACTAGACTCCAAGTAACTATAGGTTCGTTCGACGTCTCCCGCTGGCCGATATTGTCTTGACTTGCCGCGGAGAATGCTTACACGGTAGAGGGGCCAATCTCTAGAGACGGGAAAAATTCACGCGTTCACTGACATGTAGGCTAGCCTCCAAGAACATGTGTGTATTCAAGCAGACATTACCTGCTCATTGGTTGCTCGATGACGCAGTGATATGGGCCTGCATTTAGTTGCTTCTGTACTATTGGATAAGCGACTTCAAGGAAGTGTCTAATAACTAATAAGTCGTGGGCCAATTGCGAAAGTGGCACGAACATACAGTTGCTGGAATTCTTGCTCGGGGGAGGGGGACGCGAATTTCTCAGGTTTCTGCCAATCTCTGTAAAGATGTAACACGCGTAAATTACAACACATGAAGTTCGTGGCCAATTTAATCGCAGATTATGATATGTTATGTATAGTAAAGTGAAGTTTAGTCTGCTACCAAATGATAACGCGAATTTTGCATGCCTCTAAGTAGTTTTGCAAAAAAAAAAAATTGTATAATCTAATTTACTACACCACGGTTCAAAGGACAAATTTGAGGGCCCCTTCAGATACTTGTAATAAGGAGCACCAATGAAAAGTAATTCTGTATCGCGAAGGCAACAACAGGAAATAGCACAAACAAAATACAGCCCCGTGCTCGCCCTTGAGAAAGTAATTTCGGCGTCCGAGGTTATTCAACCTTAGGCGTTATTATTCTTATGCCTTGTTTGTCTGGTCGGGGTTGGCGCAAACATTGCGTGAGTGTATGGCCACCCTTTCCGTACGCAGACTAGAACAAATATTTGTGGGCCGCTGACGTGGCGACATGAGCGCGTGTTTGCCGGCCAAGTGACGACGTCCAGTGCGCCATCCAAGGCTTCGCGCACAAACACTCTATACCTAACCTCGCTGGCTCGTCACACAACACGTTTCGCAACGATCACGCCAGCCGTTGCGGGGTTAACGCCTGTACACAATTGAGTACGTTAATATTTGACTTTACGTTCCAACCATTACTTTATGTGTTTCGTCAATACACAAAACAAACTACCGAAAATCTGTTTTTTGTAACCAAAATAATATGATTAGAGACACTGGTAAATCGCGGGAAAAGTTTACTATTTGCTAGGCTTCAATATGCTGTATATAACACCGAATGTTTCGTATTGATATTGGATATGGTTTATTTGAAGCATCGTTTCCCTCTTCAACAAACCCAGTTAGAACTGCACAGCTTGAACACACAGCGTGTGTGATTTGTCCCAAAACTGTTCACACGCGTCACGGTTAATATACTACAGTTTTTTGGAGACTATCGTAAACATTTTCACGATTTTACAGTGTCTCTAAATATGATATATAAATCATCATCAATTTGCCACAACAGCATATCATGTAAATATTCCAAAAATAAGCCCATATCTTTTATTTATTATAATTTTTCAGAACAAAAGCAGAGCCATCTATTGGCGGGACTTCAAGTTCATTTACGAATACTTCTCCAACACTACTTACCAGGTTTTTCGAGTAGGCCTACATTTATAGATAAACCTGTCACTTTTTCTTGAAATCCCAATACTGGAGAACAAATCGATACTGAAAAATAAAAAAATTTCGTTCTAGCATACATAATCAGCTGGTTCTTTGCGAGCTGTCGTCTTAACTTTGACTTTAGATTTTCAGTTTATAGGAAACATGAAGTCAAGGCTGTTTGACTTTAGCTTTGGCGACGCCATTGTGTACGACTCCATAGGAAGTCACGTACCTATTGAAAGCTATCGTAAAGTAAAATGCTAAAGTTTTCAACTGTGTAAAAGGCCCTAAGGTCATGCTACAATCAAAATAGCATTAAGCACGACCATACCCATTACCAATGTCACAGTCATTAAAATACGTCTTCTACAACTGACATAAAAAAGCCGGATGTTTACATTTCTTGTCCAATCAGGTTTCACTGTTCAAAGAATTGCTTTTATTAGTTCCTTTATTTACATGTGTTATAGTATTACATAAATAACTAACGATTTAATTTCAATTTTTGTTAATGTTTTGCTCTAAATAATCTCTTACTTCTACTTTATTTTCTCGTAATACACATATCTATGGTCGGAAGTGACACGTGAAATGAAATGAAAGAGATTCTTGCATAAGAAAGTTGGAAGTTCGCCAGCTTACTGTGCGCCTATGTAATGGTTAATGCTATGGCTTTGGTTATGCATAACTATAGCAAGCACCATATTGTTGAATGATATCAACTCTTACTGTTATTGATATGTTTATTGTTATTTTGACTGTAACACGGCCTTGAGGCCAGAATCACATGTAATAATTTTTAGTATTTGTCGCATAGCAGCCAAACTAGGTTCGAAATAACGAAAATTTTTAGTGTCGCATTGCGCCCGTCGTGTCGCTTCTGTCATGCTTATGTGATTCCTGAATAATACCGAGATTGGGATGACTACGATGACTTCACTTTCACTTATCACATACCACTTTGTTACGTTCACGTGTACGCAAGACGTGATCGATTGAGATGCCATATTTCTATCCTTTACGTAAGCCGTAAGCACGCATTCAAAAATGTCGGGAAATCATTCGTCGAATACAGACAAGTATTACACAACAGAATGCATTAATTCTTTCGAAAAGTGATTGGCCGTGATCACGTGATTTTCCTCCAGGTTTCACTTCAACTTTAAAGCATGACAATAACAAGCTTTTCCTTTCGTGAAAGTGAATGTAAGTATAAAATAACGCGATGGTGATAGGTCCTATTAAGGTTAAAGCTGGATTCACAACCACAACTTACCATACGTGCGTACGTACGTGTAAAAGTAGAAACACCAAGTATGCACGCTAGCGTTCACATCCTCGCGTAGTGTGCGTACGTATGTAATACAGTTGATCAACTTTCTATTTCTTACGTACATACGCTAAGTGGTGGTTGTGAATGCTGCTTGTGCAAACGTATGATTCAATTAAATATTAATTATTATTGAGAAATAATTTATCTCGTGGTCACACATTCTTAGAAAAATAAAACTAAATCACTATAATCTATTACCGACGTTTTGTTATGGCATAAACAATTTTCGCGCACATCTATATTAAATATTGCTGTGATTCCAATATCTAATATTTAACGTACGTGCGTGTGTTCGTACGTACGTTAAGTGTTGATGTGAATCCAGCTTACTGCATGTTAGGAAACTCAATGGCAGGGAAAAATTCTGCCGCCAGTTGCGCTGCTGTGAATTAAAAAATCCGAATACACAACCACACTTAACGTACGTATGAATATACGTACATACGTTAAGTATTATGGATTGGATTTACAACAACATTAATCTAAATATGTGCGAAAATTGTTTATGTAATAACAAAATGTCGGTAGTAGATAATCGTAATTTATTTTTATTTTTCGAAGCGAATTAAATAATTTATGACTGCGAGATTAATGATTTTCCAATATAAATTAATATTTATTTGAGTCTTACATTTGTAAATGATGCATTCCCAACCACCACTTAGCGTACGTACGTACGAAGTAGAAAGTTGATCAACTCTGTTACGTACGTACGCACGCTACGCGAGGATGTGAATGCTAGCATGCAAACTCGGTGATTTTACTTTTACACGTACGTACGCACGTACGATAAGTGGTGGTTGTGAATCCAGCTTAAGGGGGCTACAAACTTTGCCGAGGATTCACGAATGTGACCACGTGGTTGTTTCACGAGTCAAGCTCCAACTTCCGAAGGCGCCGTTGTAAAGGCTTTGTGAATGACGTCAATCTGTAAATCTTCGGTACCGACATCGGCAATGTTCGCAACCTCCCGGCTTAAAAGCAGGCTGTTGTGCGCGTAACTACAGGATCTAACGTGAGGACAGGTCAGGTCGGATTGCAAGAAGTGTGATTAAACGGTGTATTAATGTATTTTCTGTGTATTTCAGGAGTCAACACGCAGCTTACTACATTTACTCAAATAAATTACACAATTTTGATGGCCACGTAAAACACTGCTGCAATTAAAACGTAGGGCCGTTACTTCATTTTAATATGAGTGTGTGCCGCAGTTGGCGCAGCGACTAGAGCACTCGTCTCCCGCCAAGGCGATCCGGGTTCGATTCCCGACGAGGTCGGTCCCCGGATTTTCGCATGTCTGAATCATACCGTACGATGCTGCCGGCGGGTTTTCTCGGGGATATCCCGCTTCCCCAGCCTCCTCATTCCGCCGCATCACCCCTCACCAGCGCTAAAAACCTAGATGTTGAGTGCTGGCCACAATCTCTTCACTTCACTTGTTCACTCTTCTGTAAAGTAATATATTCTGTGCCGCGTTCCGCTGCGGATGGCGTGCGGAGAGAAACCAGCGAATACTGCTTAAGGGTGTCGGTCAAAATTGTTTTCTGTATATTCAGTACGCTATATTTTACATTTAAAAAAAAAAATGGTATGACTTACTATCAAGTATTTGTGTGAGAAAAATGCGAAAAGGTGCAACATATCTCTTTTTTAACAATTTCATTTAATTTTATTAAGTTCATCCTAAATTGTCAATACATACTGCACAATATTTGTCAGGCAACTTAAACACGTGTCAAGGTAGTACAAATTCAATCATAATGTTATGCAATACCAGATTAACTAATAGCTTACATTAAACAAACATTAAGATAATACAATACAATTCAATATACAAACAGAAACAGGATATTCAAATGTAGTAAACAGACATCACGGTATAACACTAAACATTACGTAATATCATGTGATGCAATACAAGGATTAACAAATAGCCTACATCAAACAAAATATACTCCAAATTACACTGTAAAACAGATAAACTGATACATAGGCTCAAATAGACAACTGAGAAAGTACTGTTACAAGTTTGAGACACAAACTTTATATGTGGGCAATTCCCATGAGTTCTTTGGGATAGAGGTCTTATAATTACAAATAAAAGAGTTAAATTAAGTACTGGATTTAATAGCTCACAAAGCTACGAAATACACAAAACAGTAATCAACTAGAACTCTCACAACACAATTAGTTATGCACACAATTACTCCTGTGTCACAGACACGTTAATTA
>PNEQ01048571.1:0-28616 GCA_003012365.1 Medauroidea extradentata | reverse complement strand
TCATCATTCTCAACACTTACATCACTTCACATAATCAAACACAAAAATTAACTTTACCCTGGAATGCTCTCGCCTACCGGGACAATATTAGTTTTAACAAACAACTTATCAGCTCGGCTCACCGCACTTAAATTACTACGGTTCTCTTCCTTTTAACTTACAAAGGTAAATAGTTGAGTTTTACCGCCGGAGAGATGTCAATTTGGTTATTTCGCCGAGGTCTGCACAAACATTGATGTGCCAAGTCCCGGCCTCGTCATCTTATAACTAACACATGTCTCTTTCCTCTCACATTGCGGGGGATTTCGACGCACTTATCTCCGTTGTCGGGTAAGTCGGGCCGTCCACCGCCGGGCCACCGTGACCCCTACCACAATATTCACAAACCAATTCTCATAAAGCACCTCGGGACTCCCTTAGACCTATACTGACGCCGGGAAATATTCATGTAAACATCCTTTAAATTACGAGAATTAAGTTTAGGTTTATTTTACTTTTAAGCCAAAAGAGTTACTACAATCACAGATAAGGAATGAATTTGGAAATTTGTTAAGGGTGGGCCAGGCCAATACCTTACAATATCAACTGGTTGCATTCCGTTGGCTACGAGGTTTGTCACCCGAAAAACAGCTTTACTTGAAATAGAGTGTAGGCTTAAAAATGCCTTGCGACATACTCTTACACTGTCTGTTTCCTTCATTGCAAAATATGTGAAGCTATGGGTAAACTGCTTGGATTCCAGAGTCGTTGCACGATGACGACTAACATCATGACGTTTGATCAACTAGTTAAATAAACGTCTTGTTAATTTTTTAGTCTTCCATTATACAGAGTGTTAATGATATGCTGTTTCTGATCGTCAGTAAACATTGTCGTGCACATTTTCTTACACCCACAATCAGGTCCACTTTGCTTTCGCTCTACTAACATCCCAGTTGTAACAAACTCTTCACCTTTTTGCCTTGCCTCTTTCATTTTGGCAGTTATGTTTCCACTTCCCCTTCTTTTCTTCCCAGGACTTTCACATTCTGACTTTGACATTGTTGTTATTTATACACAATACAGCCACTGGTACGTTGTCCCAAAACGAAACAACTATCCTTTACTTAATATCAACCATAGAGGTTGTAACAGACGTGAACACAGCAGTGTAAGTAAAATACAGCAAACATCAGAGCGCTCTGGATGTAATTCGGAATGTTACGAAAACACAGAGAACAAAACGGAATACATTCCAGAAATATTTTCTTTCTTTAACTCACTCTACACAACTACGGGTCTGTACATGCATTTTGTAGTATAGAAATGTTTTCTTTTATTAACCCACTGGCTGTATCAACCATTCAGGACATGAATGGAAATCTCAGTTTATTTTCGCCAAAAAGTGAAATCTTAACCAATTCAATTATTTTGTTGGTAAAATATAGGTAATTATTTTCACAGTATTACACAAATTTTTTTTTACCACTAACATTTTTTTTCACTTCTTTTGTATAGTTTTATACCGCTTTAAAGGTTTTAGCACCAAATTTTTGAACTGCATTTATTATTTTTAAACACCAAAATTGGAAATTTTTATTCGCCGTTTTTAGGGGTTCCTATTTATTGTTTCTGTTAACTGCGTTGTCATTGTTCATGGCAGTAGAACTGAATGAAACTTGAATTGTGTGTGTCATGTGTGTTTTAGTGGCGGTTTTAGTTTCAAACTCAAGTATGCCCTAATTTACTAGATTCATAACTGTAATAGTGCATGTTGCATCAGTTAGTCGATAGACAAACCAGTATTATAAGATGTTAACTGCAGTATTTATAACTTGACGGGTGTATAAGAGAAATTTTGTGTGCTACTGTAGGATTAGGAATGTAAATCTATGCAGTGTGAACATTTCAGAGTAAGAGAGGTGTTGTGTTGGTGACATGTGAGAAGGGAAACCGTGGATGGTCGGCAGACTGACACCTACAGGTCGCGTCTCCTATCTTGTAGTGTGCTTACACCTGTCTTCAACCTAGTTTACAGTTACACCAACTATTAATACCTGATAATAACATGTGTTTTAAACAAACTTACTAACAATACAGTTAAATCGCTTGAAAATTGTTGACTAAAAAATGTTAACATTTGATATTGATACAGTATTTTGTTGGAAACATTTATTAGCAACAGAAGTTACAAATTTTAGAAACATGTTCATAACTTTGTCACCAACAGTTAACGCCTACCTCGGGTGGAATTGGGATAGCGAACTACGCTGTTGATGTGAGTGAAGGGCGCCAGCAATACTCCCCAGGTACTGAATTTCGAGACTCTTAGGCCTCAGGGTGTGGTTTGTTCTGTGTGTTCGGTATCCCACCCGACGCGTTGATGTGAGTGATTGAAAGCCACTTAACGCACGGCGCGTCGATGTGCGTGATTGAGTAGTGAAAGCACTTGAATTGATTAACACATACGACACTGACTATACCAGAACTACACACTTACTGGATGTTGGCCCCAGTACGCCTGATAACTTATGTTGTGTATACTGGCAATATTAGGTGTCGAGAAATTATGTAAACAGTATTTCACTTACAGATGATTTATTACGCTTATGGTACATAGTGCCAAAATAATGTCTGAATTACGCACGCAGCGAGGTAAACGTAGTGATGCGTCCCTTGCAGTAACAATAACCCTAAAGCACACGATAGTGCACGTGATAGTGAACTTTGCGTAGTGACTACGACCGGCGGGTATATCGCACGTGGTTGGTGAGTGATCACTGTGGAGCTGGTGTACGAGGTGAGTCTACGACACCAGAAGGTGCACCTCCTTAAGCAGCGAGGGACTGGCGGCCACTATGATGGACCGTCAGGTTCACTTGGAAGCTGGCGTAGAGAGTTGAGTTGCGGTGAGCACGTGCCTAACTAACATGTCACAAGGCAGCCGTTCCCGTGCATGTTGTAGTGTGGTAGGGCTCTACAAGTGATGTTAGCGATACAATGCAAAAACTGTGGCGAGCTATGCTAGGCCGGTGGTGGGGTGAATGGCACGTAACACGCTGCACACAGAGTGATGCTCTCAATGAGATGAATTGCGTGAGTGCGTGATAATGAAATGAATTTACAACGTACTGCTCACATGTATGCTGAACACAATGGCGGGGTCATAACCTGCACGTGGTCGGTCACAAAAACATGAATTACGCCCTTAAAATGTTACACAAATACAAAATAACCTTAGCAACGGGTGTGCAAATTTATGCTGAATAAAACAATATCAAAACGAACCTCGTATGGTGAAGGATAAGTGCCGATGTCTCCCGGTACAAAAGTCCCTAGCCACGTGGCCATGATAATGCCGACGCGGTGTTTGAGTTAAAAAATACCAAAAATTGTCACAATTATTAAGTTAAGCGGATGCGCAATGCAATGGGGAATATCTGGTAACGTGTGCTAAGCAAAGGTGAACCGGTATACTAACGAGACTATTGAAAACTAACAATCAGTGAAACAAAAGATGAAGAGCACACGGACAGCACCTTACCTCTCCAGAAGACTTTGACGAACTGCCACGAGGAAGGTAACCGCTAGGGCAGGGCTGCCACCTGGTCATGAACTTAAATCCTTGCCAAAACACCCAAAAATCCCTGAAAATCCTTGACAAAGAACACAAAAATCCTGGATAATCCTTGACAGTACAATATGTATATTTTAGCAAATTTTTACGACAATTCTTATTTCTTTTGTTTTAAAATTGAGTAATTTTACTGTTGCAAAAATGTCTATCACTTTATTTCCCTAAAAACTAACAAATATCCATCAAACTGAAACAATGTTTTTGATAAATAAACATATATAAGGATGTAACCTAACTCAATTTACTGTCCTGTTTATTAGACCTAAGTTTACAAGTTGCAGCCACAATATAGAACAGGGCTGCCACCAAGTTCATTTCCAAAATCCTGTAATTAGCATTAAAACATCCTGTAAAATCCTGTAATAATTCAAACTTACGTCTACATACTTTTCCGAAGTTAATTTAGAAGATTCTTGCTGTAGAATTTTGATAGTGAAATTAATATATATAGTAAATTATTATATTATTGTGAAAAATTGAGATGTTATACAGGAAACCATTTAAGGCTCTGCCACAATTATGGAGACGTGTTCGTCCCTGCAGGCCGTCCCGATACGTCCGTGCAGGTCGTGAGGGCCTCTGTTGAAATAGTTTGCCACAATTAGGTTGATGGGTGTAGTTTGTCTAACTTGCTATAGAGGGCAGTAAAGTAGTCCGCTATTTATTTATCTATTCTAATAATACTACGTTTTCACGCATTTTCTTTAAATTAAATGTAAACAAAGATTCTTATTGGTCAACTGACTTCATGACGTCAGGTGCTGATGATGGTGTTGACGAGTCCGTCAACCAAAGTTCGGTGTTGGCGAGCTTTCGGAGCGGACAGGACTGCATCAACCATGAGCACAATAAACCTCTGACGTCAAAAGTCACGTGAACAATTCATCCAATCAGAAGCCAGATCGGGGTCTGCACCATCAACACGGTGTGACGTGCACTGGCACGTAGCACTTACTTGGCCTCTTATCACACAGTAATTTCAATTTTTTTTTGTTGTCGTAAAATGTTTTTTTTTTTCCTCTGTTTATAACAAATTAAGTAGGCCAACGTAACCAGGTATAAGGATGTATACGGCGGGATCCAACCTATTAATTGGGGATGCGAGTAGAGAAATTTACATTAAAATTTTCTTTTTAATTTTAAATTTAACTTTAAAGCAAGAGAAAAGTATAGAATTTTACATGTCCATTTTATTGGATTTATATCGTGTTTGGACTCATTTGAAAGCTAATTTAATTTCTAGCAACTTTTTTAAGTAAACTTTTCTTATTTTTTGCCCTGTTTAGGTTTTTTGAAATTTCAAGTAGCTTATTAGCTAGCTTCTCCTGGAATAGGATTTATGTGGCAGGCCAGTAGTAGTTCTCTTGCTTGGAAGCACGTACAGAGAAGTGCTGGCTTTTACAATTTCAAATAAGCTCTGAGCTAGCCAGTGCTTAGATAGATTTATCTGGCAGGCAGGTCAGAGTTCACTCGCTTGGAGGCACGAACAGGGACGTGCTGGAATGCGGGGACTCTGCAGGGCGTTTATCTCGACCAACGTGGGTGGTAGTGTCGTGTGCAACAACACTGAAAAGGTGGTGATCCGCGACAGATTGAGGACGCTGCACATCCCCAATTAATAAACTAATGAATATTTAGCTGGTAGTATGGAGTAAAATGCTTTGTAAATTTATCAGTATATATGTTACATACAATTTTTAGGTTATAAACGTCAACTAACCAGCTTTTTAGGCAAGTTGGATCCTGATGTATCCCTCCGCCGCTCGGCCGAGTAAGTCAGAGTGTCCGCCCAGGAAAGTTAGTCGTCGTACATCGGAGCTCGTGACCGGTCGCCGGGAGATGGCCGGCTAAGTTTTTGTTTGTCTGAGTTGGTTAATCAGTAAGAGTCGTGATACATCGGAGCTTGGACTCGGTCGAGGAAAGATGGCAGGCTAAGTTTTTTTTTTAGTTGGGGCGTCATGGCGGAAGGAGGAGGACGTGTTGGACGGGGCAGAGGGGTTGTGAAGCCTAGAGGGCGGATTCGGGAGTAAAATGGGTTGGTATTGTATGCGATGCTTTGTTGTTCATCATTTTTCTTTAGCTAGTTAGGATATCTGAGTAGTATTTGCCTGGACGAACACTCTAGACTACATCAAGTTGAGCACTTGCATCACCCTTTTATTAATGTTTACGTTTAAGTTAAAAAGGTTACTGGAATGAATTTAAGTGGTTAAGCAGTGAGTGTTCGATGTACAAGTGAACCATTAAATAAAAAAAGCTAAACGGAAACCTTTTTTTTTTTTTCTCTTTTTATATATATGCCCACTTAAATGTTTTCTCTCTGAGCAGACACCGTTTGAAATACTTCAGGCTATCCGGGCAAGTAAAACAACAGGGAAGTATTTCTAATTTCTAAAGGACTTGTCAAAGTCATCGCTCGCCGAAATCAGCTGCCGCCGGTAATGGAAGGTAGCTGCTAGACATCAACAACACGGCGACGTAGACGCAGTAGCAGCCCCATTACATTCTGTCGCCGCGAACAGGAACGACGTAACCTCCAAAATATATATAAACAACAGCACGTGACGGCGAGACGCAGCCCCGTCACATTCTGGCATCCCCGAACAGGGACAACCAAATAACACAACCCTGCAATGTAGACGTACTGGAAGCGGCACCCATTATAACGGCCTGCACGGACAGACAGGTCTGCATAATTGTGGCAGACCCTTTACTGTTAATGTTTTTTACAGACTGAACTATTTTCTAATCTGTTTCAGTAAAGTAGCAGTGAAACTTTCCACCCATTTTCCTATTTGGAAAAATTTACAGAATGAGTGCGGACATGTTCAACTGACTACTTATTGTTGAAAAATTAATATATCTACATACCTAAGTTAAATTATCGCTTCGAATGAGGCGTAGTTTGCTTGTATCATGGCGCCGCACATAAAAATTAAATACACGTATTTATTAACATAATCGCCATATGTTTTCACCAAAAATTTTGGCACAAAATATGGGGTGCAGCCATATGAAGGGTTTTAAAAATTTTCCTTTTTTATTTATTTTGGCATAAAATAAAACACAAATTTACGTATATTTGCTTGTATATAGCATGACCATTTCTGCAAAAATAAAGGGAAAGATTTGTAGGTTTAAATTAAGCATAAAAAAGATTAGGGAATCTCGTTAATCCATTCATGTGCGTCACTAATTTTTGTGTCAATTGCTGCTAAACACAGATGTTAGAAATATCCGTGAATATCTAACATCATCCGTCTGTCCGTTTTAACCTTTAAATATCCGTTAAAACGGATAAAATCCGTTAAAACGGCAGGCCTGCGCTAGGGGCTCCTTGCCTCGCTACGGGGTTTACACACTTCCGGTACCTCGTGCGCGTGAAATATTAATACCTTACGAAAATGGCACACACTAAATTACATAATAAATTACGTTACATATTTTGCTGATAGTGAAAGATGCATTTATAAATGTCTGCTGAAAACATGAAAGTAAACATAGCGAACATGTTGATAACCCTTGATGGCCTTCAGCACATACTGTACACTGCTGTTTGATACACAATACACTTCGCACTAAATGATTTGGCATGCATACACACTGGGGTTGCGGAATGATTATGGGAGAGTCTGAGAATGCTTTTGGGTGGGTAGAAAAGGACACACTTGCACCGTTATGGGCTTAACCCATACGCTGGGCCTGCGGCCGGCGTCACAGTGTTGACAACATTATTTTCCCGGCCCATTCTAGGACTATCTAAGTGAAAGGATGTTGGTAACAAATTTTACTAAAAAGTTACAGTATTTTAGTTCCGGCTAATTTTGTGTAGCGTAAAGGTAGGATGCAGGGCCACACCACAAGTTAGTAGTATAAAATTGCAAGCTTTAAAATAATTTTAATTTATTTTTGTTTTTTACTAAGTTAGTTCCGGATTGTGTTTTTTCAGTTTTGTTATTGCTTATGAGTCATTTCAGTGTTTTGGGACATAAAGGTAATTAATGTGAAACCCAGTTTGGGTACATGTTGGGCAACATAAACAGCAGCCAGGTGCACTCACTGAATCTGGGAAGGCTATTTTTAGATTCACTGGTTTTACCGTTACAAACGCTGTCAAAGTGCAGACAAGAGAGAGAGAAACAGAGATTTTGTGCGCGGGAAGGCATAAGCCAATTAACTGTGATGATGTTAAACTTTTATTATGGACGTAATGGTAATTTACTGTTATATAGTTGTAGTATTAGTTGGACAATACATGATGCGTGTTGCAATTATTTGTATTTGTATTTTGATTTTTGTACTACTTCAGGTTTATTTGAGTTAATTGTAAGTGTTGGTTCGGTTGGTGACCACGGGTTGTGCTGTCGATGGAGAACCAGCAGTTGTTAGTGTCAGGCAGCCATTCAGTGTTCGGATTCAGGGTGAGATCAACGTAATTTTGTGTCCACAGCTTTGGAGGGAACGTGCAGCAAATTTTCTGTTACGTCGAAGACAGGAAAGCCTGCAATCAAGAATGGAGAAGTGGATCTTTCTAAATGCGAGACTTTAAGAACTTAGAAGGTCATTGAGCCTAGATCGATAGTATATTTCAGTATTGGGGTTTTTTTCTGTTGAAATAATTTGTTTTGTTTGGGGAAGTTCGGAATGAAAATGACTCGTTTCAGTTCTCTCTCAGGAGCATACCTGACTTTATTTTGAGTTTTGTCTTAATTTTCTTTTCATCATTTGGGATGCGCAAAGTATGTTTTGTGTCCACTGAGTCAGTTGAATCAGTTCAGCAGAAGTTATGCTAGACTTTTTATTGTATTCTCTCGTTTTTTTTTCTTTTGTTTGAATAAATACCCCATTCAAAGCAAGAGTCAGCTTAAATTCTTTCAGTTTCTACCAATATGGCACATGCCATGCAATAATAATTGAGGTTAATCTACTGAGGGACGACAGCCCCGTCACATTTTCTGGTGCAATGACCAGAATGAATGTGTGATTGAGAGACCTGTCACATTATCAGCAATGTTGTTATCATTTTTGTCATCAACATTACCCTGTTAGTAGCATTTTCAGCAATGTTAATAGTACATTTGCTATCAACATTGTTATAAAATAGTGTACAATAGTTGTGACGTGCACTAGCACGTAGCCCATACTTGACTTCTTATCATACAGTAATTTAATTTTTTTTCTTCTTCAAGATAATTAGGCCAACTTAACCAAGTGTATGGATGTATACGGCGGGATCCAACACATTAATTGAGGATGATAGGATAGAAATCAACATTAAAATTTTATTCAAAATTTAAATTTAACTGTTGGGGCAAGATATAAAATTTTACGGGTAAATTTTATCTGATTTATATTGTGTTTGGATTCGTTTTAAAGCTACTTTAATTTTGAACTATTTTTTCTAAGTAACTTTTTCTTATATTTTGCCTCTTTTGGATTTTAAAAATTTCAAGTAGCCTCTGAGCTCGCCTCCTCTGGAATGGGATTTATCTGGCAGGCAGGTCAGAGTGCAGATGGCTGGAGGCACGTACAGAGGCGTGCTGGAATGCAGTGAGAGCAGCAGGTCGTTAGGCCGTCGTCGTGGGTGGTAGTGCCAGGCGCAACAGAATTCTGGAAAGGTGATGATCCGTGACAGATTGATGAAGCAGCATATCCCTAATTAATAAACTAATGAATATTTAGCTGTTACTGTGCAATAGAAAACTGTGCAAATTTATCTGTAACTATGTTACGTAATTTTTGGTCAATATAAATCTCAACTGACTGTTATTGAAAGGAAGTTGGATCCTGGTGTAACACTCCGCCGTGTGGTTGCAACAGCGCACATTCGTCACGAACGGTAGTGTTGTGTCGTCAGTCGGGAATGGACGTGTTGAGCTAGAGAACAGGAGTCTAGTTGTGTCGTCGGTCGGAAACGGACGTGTTGATGTAGTGAGGAGTCTTGAAAAGATGGCTGGAGAGGGCGGACAGTATGAAGTCTCGGTTAGGAAGTGGGGCTGCACAGTGTGACGTGCACTGGTACGTAGCCCTTCTTTGTCTCTTACTTATCATGTAGTAATTTCATTTTTTTTTTGTCTTAATACTTTTTTTATTGTTTATAACAATTTAAGTAGGCCAACCTAACCAGGTATAAGGATGTATACAGCGGGGTTCAACATATTAATTGGGGATGCTAGTAGAGAAAGTAACATTAAAATTGTATTCAAAATTTAAAATTTAACAGTTAAGGCAAGATAAAAGTATTACATTTTACATGTCAATTTTATTTGATTCATATCGTGTTTGGACTCATTTTAAAGCTAATTAAATTTCAAGAAACTTTTCTAAGTAACTTTTTCTTGTATTTTGCCTTGTTTGGTTTTTGAAAATCTCAAGTAGCCTCTTTGCTTGCTTCTCCTGAAATGGGATTTATTTGGCAGGCTGTTCATAGTTCACCTGGAAGCACGTACAGAGAAGTGCTGGGTCTTAAAATTTCAAGTAAGCTCTGAGCTAGCCTGTGCTGGGATGGATTTATCTGGCAGGCAGGTCAGAGTTCACCCACTTGGAGACACGTACAGGGACGTGCTGGAATGTGGGGAGCTCTGCAGGGCGTTTCTCGATCGACGTGGGTGGTAGGGCCGTACGCAACAGAACACTAAAAAGTAGTGATCTGCGACAGATTGATGACGCTGCACATCCCTAATTAATAACTTAAAGAATGTTTAGCTGATATGGTGGAATAAAACGCTTTGCAAATTTATCAGTAACCACGTTAATTGACCAGTTTTTTAAGCAAGTTGGATCCTGATGTATCCCTCCGCCGCTCGGCCGAGTAAGTCCGGGTGTCCACCCAGGAAAGGCAGTTGTGATCCATCGGAGCTAGGGAACTGAGTGTTTTGTTTAGTTGGGGTGTCATGGCGGGAGGAAGAGGACGTGTTAGAGATGTTAGAGGGGCTGTGAACTTTAGAGGGGGGATTCACGAGTAAAGTGGGCAGTATTGCCAGCAATGTTCTTTTTTTTATTTTATGTTTTTGACTAGTTAGTATATCCAAGTTGGTAGGTGCACTAAACAGGTGCACAAGTGGATATTACGGTTTTTAGTACTCCATCGGGAATTTAGCTATGTATATTCTGTAGTTTCTTCATTGCTGGTTGAGCAAACCCAGGCATATCACAGCTGCCAAAAGACCTGGACGAACACTCTAGACTACGTCAATTCAAGCACTGATATCACCTATTAATGTTTATGTTTTTAAGCTGAAAAGTTACTGGAGTGAATTTAAGTAGTTAAGCAACAGTTCTATGTACAACAAGTGAACCATTACAAAAAAAAAAAAAAAAACAGAAACTTTTTTATATGTTTACTTTATGTCTTCTCTCTACGTGAGCACCGTTCGAAATACCTCAGGCTACCCGCGCATGTAAATCCAAAGAGAAATAATTTTAATTTCTGGAGGACTTGTCATATTCGTCGCTCGCCGTAATAAGCTGCTATCATTAATAGAAGGTAGCTGCAAGGAATAAGGAGGAGTGGCAGTAGTAACTAAACAACAAACATACGAACAGCCCCGTTACAGCAGGAAAACCAAAGGGGCGTTGGTGCAACTAGATAGACTGCCAGTGTTGGCATTTTCTTTGTTGTCTTCATTAGTATACATACAAGAATCAATGTAATCTCTGTAGTAAGAAAAGGAAGCATCTAGTAACATATGAAAGCTTCGCCTTTACAGTATTCATTATGTAGTCAGATCACTTGTATGTTATTATGACTTTGCCAATTCATGACGAACTTGTGGCAGTGTGTAGCCAAACAACCTAAAAAAAAGCATTTTCTTTTGTTGTCTTCTGCCGATAAAAAAACTTCAGTTTGTTGTTCTCATTGTTCTGAAGCCACGAGTCTAGAACTATCAAAGTAACTTTATCTTGCAGCAAAATCATGTTATAAGCAAAAGCCTTACTGGAAAATATAAAGATGTGCAACTGAGCTGGTATTTATAATTTTATTAGCTAGCATTTCCCGCTTTAATCAAATTATCTCCTTTAAATATCATCAGCACTGTTCTAGTTGCAGTTTGATTTTTTTTAAATGACCTAGTAATCTCACCACTGAGCATTCGGGCAAATATAACTCAGACACAAACTTCTGCCCCCATCAACGGCAACGAGAACTTCCAGAGTAAGAAACCGCATTGACAAACACCAATAAACGCAACTCCGGGCATCAACATCAACACTCAACCCCCATTACAGTTATTAACATTGTTACTATGGGTTCAAATAGTGGAAGTTAATTAACAACTGAATAAAATCTTACAAAAATAAATATTACCTTATTGGTATTCAAAAATGAGTGTATACTTTGGAAAAGGTTTTTGAAGCATAAATTTATAAAAAGACATTAACAAATGATGAATAAATATTACATTAGTAAATCCGACTTAGTTCAAGGTCATTGACTTAAAGTGAAACATGAAAGAAACTAAGAACGTAGTGGCAAATAGCAAATACTCGCGTAAAGGAGCCGTGACTGCTAATCATAAGAACCAGTGAGAAAACTAATTAAATCATTAATAAATAATAATAAAAAGAAATAATACGGTACTTACGGTTTTTATGTCGTCTAGCAATGTTTCATCCATGTCAGGACTATTAGTGATGGATGGTCTTATACTGCCACCTGGCATCACTGCGAGTACTTAGGACTACGCCTAGTCCACCGGGGCATCGCCATGCTTGCCAAACCAAAGGTCTCCAAAACACATAAAGTTCACGTGCTTAAAAAAATTTTGCCCAAAATGGTCTGAAAAAGCTCTTAGTATCAAAATGGTCAAAGTGACAAAAATTTCCAATAAGTCACTGTGTTATCAAAGAGCTTGCCAAAACATCACCAGCAAGTATTTATATCTCCCGGTCGCATCTCTCAGACATTCAGGCTGGTGTGACATTCACTCTCTCTGTTTTACATGGCATGCGCTAGTCAGTGGAAGCCAGCGTCCTGTGCGCACTACCGTGGCACTGTCCATAATGGTGTTGACAAACGATGCAGTAGCAACAACCTCTGCTGACTTCCAAGAACAGAGAGATTGTAACAGACCACTCTAAACCTCCTCGATCCTAACTGTATACAAGTTAGCTACTTTCCGTAAACAAAATAATCTTTAAAATTATAAACCAAAATAACTTTACCACCTGTTTTGAGTATGAATAATAAGATAATATGGCAAAATAGTAAATCACTGAATGTTACTATCGTGACAATATTTACTTTACTATGACAATTAAAATTACAGTGCTGTATGCATGTCATCTAGATAGCTTAGCTTCTGAACAACACATCTAAAGGTCTAAATTTATGAGCTAATTGTGGCCAATATTTAATTCAGGGTAGACACATGTTGCTCTCAACAAAATTAACAATTCCTACATGGTTATGTGAAACATATGTATGTTGTTGCAGGGTTAACGAGCCTGTTGTTGCCTGCTTCATCCCTACAACCTCTGCTATGATAGGCTTGGCTGTAAACAGAACACTGTGGGTGGGTCTTCTAGTGTCTACTTGCAGCTTCACAAAGGACTCGCTGTGGCCACCACGTGTCACCCATTGACATTTCACGTGTTTCTCACCCTTGTTTTTTAGATATCAACTCAATTCCTGTCTTTCTACTTGCCACTAGTGCAAATTGGTGCTGCATTATAACTGTATATGTTCATGAACTTTGATGTTGCATTTTACAACAGTTTGACTGCCTAGTTCTGTTGTGCTACCAGTTTGTTGTGTAAATTAGTTTTTTCTGTAATTACTTTAGATAGCGCTAAAGTATTTATTTTAGCAACCAAATTGTGATATACATTTAAGACATGCAAAAATTTGAATTTATTTATGAAAATTGATCAAATTGTTAGGCATTTACATATGTAGTTACATTTTTACTGAGGCAAACAATACCCACCATACATAATGCTAGTTATTTGCACCACATACTGTTCTATTTTCAAGAAAAACTATGGAACTAAGCATACAAATACTTGTAATGCATCTTCATATGGTTTAGGAGCTGTCGTAGAACAGCAGCTAGATAACCAGTGGAAGCCAGTGCTCTGTGCATCCTGAAGTCGGAACGAGACTCAAACTACATGCACAAATTGGCTTTGGCATTTGTTCTACACAAAAAGCAAAATAAATAATGAATTTCAAATAGATAAGATAATATACATACTATTGCTGAGTCAATTTGAGAATTGCATTCCAGATTGTGAAAATTAAAGACTGCTTTGTATGTACGCTATTAAGGTTATGTTTTCATGGTCCGCTAGCCAATGTGTGTGGTTAGTATCAAAGAAAATCTTTGAACATTTATAATAACGTAAATGCGACACCATCGTCAAGTTTTGGCCAAATAACGACAATTTTTAAGATGACTTATAACCGTCAGAAAATTGCAGCAATTTTTTTGAAGTTCAAAGTAAAAATTTTATTTCGAATATGATATCGAATAATGAAAATATTCTATTCGGCTTTGAAATTTCGAAGCTTCGCCCATCCCTAGTGTTTATACGAAATCACAAAATTGTATTTGTATTTAAGTGCTTACTACAGATGGCACAGCTGATCTAGTTGACACATACAAAGATGAAAAGTTAAAGTGCTTTTCTGTAATATTTTTGGAAAATTTTAAGTACAGAAATTTGGAAACCTAAATTAAAATGCAGTAAATTATTACAATACTACGAAAAATTAGATCTTTGTGTGTAGGAAACAATGTAATACTAAAGGCCCGTTCACAATCGGCATGAAATAAATAACATAACTTACACAGCATTTCATGCAAAATTGTCCGTACACAATCACCAGTAAATATGTACACTAGACTCCCAATTTTACGAACCCTGGATTTAACGAAGGTAGCGATTCTACGAATACAATCTCAGGAACCCTCAAAAAATAACAAAATTCAGGGTTCCCACAGGCCTGGAAAGTCAGGGAAAGTCATTGAAAGTCAGGGAAAATTAATTTGGTCAGGGAATGTCAGGGAAACATGTTTTGGAACTCTGAGAGTCCGGGAAAATTACACTAAGAGAGCAGAAAGTCAGTGAAAATGTTGTGGGTATGACGTTAAACTGCCCTCTCCGCAGCCTTAAATTTTTTTCAGCTGTCGAGGGTTTTTTCCCCTTTCATGAATTTTTCTTCTTTCTCCTGTAATTTTTATTTTGTTTTAGTGAGTGTAATTATTTTTCCTCTGATTGTCAAATATGTCCTGGGTATGATATTAAACTGCTCTCTTCACAGCCTGCACTTTTTTCTGATGTGTCGGCCACCTTTCCACTTTAACGTGTTAGTTTTTCTGCTCTATTATTATTGTTGTTATTATTATTATTATTATTATTATTATTATTATTATTGGGTGTACTTTTTCAGATTGTCAAATATGGCATCCGCAACTTAGTTTATATGTATTTATTTCAATGTTACTGATATATGTTGTCTTTTTTTTCTTCCCAATTTTTAAGTGAGCAGTAATTTAAAAAATAGTTTTTTGTAAAGGGAAAATTTTGCAAGTTGCGTAATTTGTTATTATAAGATTCGTAACAAATATGTGTGTGTAAAATTCATAAGTATATGTATTATTATTCAGTAATATGTATGTTTTTTTTTTTTCATTAAAAACATTTTAATAGTTACATAAAATATTTTTTTGCTTAAAAGGAGAGTGATGGGCAGCTATGGGTATGGCAGAGGCTGCAAAATAAGTTCATTAGATGGGCGTGTTGTTGTAATCATTTTAATTATGGTCAGGGAAATGTTTAACGAGTCGACAGTGAAAGTCAGGGAAATTCATTTTAATATTTCTGTGGGAACCCTGAAATTATATGACAAAAAAAAATTGTAAGGAATTACATTGACAATAAATAAAACATACTGTATCTAATTCACGCCATTAAAATATGAATTGTAGAGTTGCAGTTATTACTTGGTAAGTTACAATATTAAAAATAAAACAAAAATAGCGAAAATCCGTTAAAAGATGCGGCAGTGACAGTTTGAAAACCGCATGGCGGCGCCGCCTGTGCCAAGCTGGCCGGCCTGTCTCCAACTACGACGTATTAGGATCTATATTGAGGTCGTACTAGAGACGCAAGTTCCAGCGCATGCGCATGTGCTCATTTAATGATAGTACAGCCTCCTTCTATGCTGTTTCACGACGTCTTATATCTCTCTCGTCTCGCGCCGAATGAGTTTACTTTTTTTACACGAACCCTATAAATAATAGCGTGATATTTTTCTTTATTGCGTTAACACCATACGTACTTAAAACAATTAACTTGGCGCATAATTTGCTTAAACAGTGCGTTACTGCGTGTCGTAAAACGTGCGTTTCACAAGTGAGCACGATAATAGCACTACCTATTATGTAAGTGTAGAAACATTTGTCTCCGGGTATGTCGAACTTGGAAAATAAATAGACGTTCGTGTATTTCGTAATCACGGAACTCCTAATTTATTTTTACCGCATATACTTATTGTGAAAGTGATTATTTTCAATCACTTGTACATGTAATTCTCTACGATTTTAGGTAAGAACGTCACAAAATGGCGTTTTTGGAACAACGTCGGTATATGCTACGGTGCCGCTATCTATCCGCCATCTTGTGAACGTTCGTACAGTTGCGCTATCTGTCCGCTCTGCACGCTACTAGTATCTATGTTCTCGTACAATTCAACTACAGCGTCAAAGGAATGTTTTTACGTTAAGTTATATAAAACTGCGCAATGAATAAATACATCCGCTTATTCCTTCTTTCTTTGGTGAATAATTTACAAGGGCATTTTACTAGTAAGGAATGCGTACTTTTTTTTTTTCATTAAACGCTACGCAAATCGGGCTATTCGCTCGTGAGAAGGCACTCGACAGCTCGGTTTTCTCTTTTTTTTAGGACAACGATCGATCGTATCTACTGTTTAGCGGTGTTCTTTTGATCGTAAGATGTCTGCCTACTGATATAAATTTATATTTCAACTATCACTTGCATTATTTTTTAGTTAAATACTACGGAAGTCGGTCTATTCGCTCGAGAGAAGACACTCGGAATCTCTATTTTCTCTTTTTTTTTTAGGAAAAGGATTGGTCATATATATTGTTTAGCGGTGTTCTTTTGATCGTAAGACGTCTGCCTGTTGATATAAATTATATTTCAACTATCACTTGCGTTATTTTTTAGTTAAATGCTACGGGAGTCGGGCTATTCGCTCGAGAGAAGACCCTCGGAATCTCGATTTTCTCATTTTTTGGGGACAAGGGTCGGTCATATCTACCGCTCAGCAGTGTGACGTCTTGCTACTGATATCAATTTATGTTTACATTATTACGTTAATTAATTTCCCGCAAAACGCTACGGAAGTCGGGGCCTAGAGACACTTTGCAGAAAAAATGCAATTTCAAAATTTTCTGTTATGTCCGGGGGGGGGGGGGCAAATAAACCGCTATCAAATTTACGAAGGTAGCGATTTTACGAATGCGATGAGAGGAACCGTGAGTATTCGTAAAATCGGGGGTCGAGTGTATATTGTTTCCTGACCAATCAGAAAATAATCAACAAGAAATGAACTAATTAGTTATTTGATGAAAATTTTCGCACCACCTGCTCTTTTGACGTTTCACATTCTTATTGGCCGGCATTAAAAACTTTGCGTAGAAAACTCCATCTTTAACGCCATGTGAAGCCAGTTACGCCATGTAAGTCATGCCAAGTATTCATTGTGAACGCCACCATTTGTATCATAGATATTCACTTGCTTATGGTATGCTTTTTGCTTGCGCCGTGTCAATTGTCATTTTTCACACTAATTTTGATAAAATTACAGTGGAACTTCCTGTGTGTTTCACATTTGGAAACACTCGTTGAATAGTTCTATAGAAATTCAGATCATGTTCAACCGGCTAATTATATAACCCAATAAAAGTATCAGTGGTAAAAAAGTTTAACCGTAGTACACTCACATTAACTATTTCGTGCTTACTTACAAAAATGTTTCCAAAGTCACAATATTAGTGATGCATAAAGTTCTAGTATAAACCGTCGTAATTTCATCCCAATGAATACCTCGGATCCTCACTTTCATCTCGTTAAATTCGGAATTGCAGACTACACAAACAGCTGAAAATTATATTTCCCAACGTTTTGGCCATTTTAATTCGTGTTCCCACTCTTTGCGATATCTGTAAGAATCCACAATATTTTTTGTATGTTTACTTAATGAAAATAAGAATATTATTAACTTCCCCACAGCAAACATTTTATGTAAATAAACGGCACGGCGTTAAATGTAAACAAACAGCGTTAAACACCTTTTCATAGATGTATGCACTGTAACTAGGTAGATGTCAAACTTTCGCTGCCGCGAACATGGTGATCACTGTCTTAGACCGTCGACTTGACCACCACTGCCGCCATCTTGTGTATATCGAGATGTTCCGTTAGCACGTATGGCTACGCTTCGAGTGCCAAGTATAGGATCTGCGCGAGTATATTTATGTTGAGGATTGTAACGCTTCACGTGAATACATAAATATTTATGTTTTAAATATATATGAATGTCAATTCTTTCCCGTATATTTATTTGAACCTTTAAATATCTGCGAAAACTGGAAAATCCGTTTAATTATGTTATGCTTGTAAGTAGAAATAGCCTTTTTCCGCTCAGATTATTTTAAGAAATTGTTTAAAATTCACCATTCAAAATTGCTCGAATACTTTGAAATTTGGGAATCTGGTATTTGTTTTTCGAATACAAATAGTACAGATTTACTATTCAAAAAGTATTCAAAATTTTGAATATTCGCACACACCTACTGTGTACATACAATATATTACACACTTTCACTATATACAGTATTTACTAGCTCCGTGTATATTTGACCAAATGACAGCATTAAAAATAAGAGGCCTTCACACTCACTCAAATAGTTTGTTAAATCATTGTGAGCGCTGCAACTGAAGTAGTGCAGTTTATGCATGGCAGAAGTAGGGAAAATTTTACATTTTGTATTATGAAACTCAAGAAAAATTATTTGAGAACATCAAAATTTTTCCTGCTACCTGTGCTTCATGTAAATGCTACGATGGAATCTTATAAACTCCTTAAAGAGTATGTATGTGAGAGTTCAATTAATTATTATAAATATGAGGTAGTGTGGTGCTCTGTCCTCGTTGCCACACCTCCACAGCTAGCTCAGTATCTCAGGAGTTCATGAAACATTATACCATAAACGTGGATCAGTTACAACGAAATAATTAGGCGAGATAAATATGGCGAAACTGATAAACTAGGGGTTAAAATATTTCAGAATAATTTATTCACCAACTTAGAAGCTGACTGCTGAGTGGCACCCTTTGAGTGAATCATTTGAGATAGGCTTCACACATTCAATATTTAGCCAACGGTAATCACAGATAACAAACTGTTAGCAACATTGGCAGTGGCGGCAGATGGTATTCTTGTAGGGGGGTGGGGGCCAGGATCGTTGATTGATATTGAACATTAGAATATGCAAGTTGCATTATACATTAAAATTGGTTGAATTTTCAATTGCAACATGAACGTAGTGTATATTTTAAACAAATAATTCATACATATGACACACAATTACAGTAAGTAACCAGTGTAAAAAACTTTTAGTAGGAAAATGAGATTGTGAAAGAAAACCGCATTAGATAGATGCTGTGTATTGTACTACTTTGTGTTGCAAGGAAAACTTCATTACATTGCATTCTTGATGGAGCCAATATTAGTTTGGTTTTCTTTTACCCTTAAGTCTAGGTATTATGCGATTTCTTTTAGACTATAAAATCATTTGGAGTCAAATACAGAAGTGAGTACACTAATTTTAGTTTCATGTTACCTCTTCTTCCTTGTTGTGGTAATTTATTGTAAAATTGTATGCCTGTGCAGTACGTACCCTTCACATACTTTGTACTACTATGTTGTACTTGACTCAAATTATTGCATTTTCTTGTGTTATATCTACGTACATCACTGTTTGTCAGAATGTCTGTTTCATTTTCCTTGACTAATGTTAAAAATATATTGATTGTACTAGAGTGCTATCATTTAAGAATTAAATTATTGGATCTGTTGTAATTATAGTCTTGTCTCGTATAACAATTCTTCTTTTGACAGCGGCTTTGTAATTCCTTTTTGCAGCTGTTTCCATGAAATTAGCAGTGCTTTCGTCTGTCACAAGTTATTTTTGCACAAACACACTAGTGTGGTGGCACCGACTCTCTTCTCTTTCTCACACTGCCTCTGGCTGATGTGACGATACTAGCCCCACTAGTTGCTTACAATGTTCCACAAAGAAAATTGGTAATTTGGTCAGTCCTCATACATGCTCCAGTCTCAGCGGTGAGTTACTCTTACCTCAGGGTTCGTGGTATCGAGGGATGGACGCATGCATAACAGCATTCAAAAACACGTGGTCAGATTAACAGCCTATATTTATTACTCTCTTATAGCAAGCTCACGCAACCGCGCTTACATCAGCACGTACAAACTCCTTGTACAAAGTAAAATGTTAAACTGAAAGAGAACTGAACTAAAATGAAACCTAACTCAAAAGAAAAATAGCACGTGATAAACTCAAATTATAAACCGATAGTGGGCCGGCCACGCGGTTAATACGGCTGCAAATTCACATTAAGTAATGAAATAGGTTTAAGCTAATTATTAATGCATAGTTCTAAAAAGTCTTTCCATTGCCTTCCATCGCGGCCCCATCTCTTCCACTCGCGCCCCTCGGCTTACCACGTGCAAACCTCGCGCAACACGGAACACGTCCGGCCTCCTCGACGGTCAAGAACAAAGTAATCAGCAACGGCGACCACAATGGCGTCCCAAGGCACCTTGGCGGCCTACCTTCCGGTTAGAATGTTCCATGACCTTCTAGCAAGATTAAATAACCGGTCTGGATACAAATTAACCAAAATAAAATCACTGAAAAATCAGCAAAATTATGCTTACTTTAAAAACTAATTTCCATATTTTAGTAAATTATTATTACAATAAAAATTATATTAAATAAAACCTTGGCATCGGACATTGCCGGCCGTACACCTTGCAGTACACTCTGTAAACCCCTATCGGTATCGCCCCCGCGGCACCATGGCCAGGCTGGCTGAACTCATATACATATTTTCAAAATAAATACCAAAACTTTCAAACTGCAATAACTTTTAAACGATCAATTTCTCGTAAAATGTCCAAGAGTCCAAAGTTGCTTGAAATTTCCTGCTGTTTTAGAAAAGTCCACACAAGACATATTTACTTTAAATTCACGTGTCATCAGAACATTGAGAACATATAACAAAACTTGAGAACACATTTAACATAAAATACTCCAATGAGAAACCTTATCACTAAGAATTGCATCCAGACGCAGTTTTCTGTTACCGTACTGTTTCGCCAGGCCCAATAGCGGTTTTACATTTAGAGTGGGTTTTCTATGAGATTTCTTATTCAGTAAAATTATAATCATTACATTATTTAACTAAATCACTTACTTAGAAAATTATTAGGCTTACGACAACGAACGTGGACCCCTCATATTGAAACAATTATTATTGACTTACAAACATTTTAGAATCACTCTGATTTTAAATAATTTACAGGCAATATATTAAAGTAGGGTGGCCGGGCAACACACTACGGTTTTTGACATCAATAAATGCATCAACCCTACCCTACACCTAACTGATACCAGGCTGATCAGCTCTTGGTTCTGAAGTGTCAGTAACACTGGCTAGCATTAATTTAAGCAAACAAGTAAGCAACAGCAGAGACTCTAGAAATACAACTGACTTCTTGAAAAACTATACCCCAAGCGCAGGCTGGTCGCTTCACAACCCCCCAGGAAAATATGTCAAAACGCAGTTTGACAGATTTTTCTTTTAAATCAAGCATAAAAGGAAACATGATAGTTTGTTACTGACACTTTAAAACATATGTTTAACTTTCTACATGACCATTATAAAAAGAAAACTTCAAACTATAAAATTTCATCCACTACACTTACCAACATTTACATAATTAATTACTAAAACTTTCTAGGTTCCAGGCGCTACTTCCCGGACCCGTGGTTCCATGAAAGTTACGAAGGACACACTCGAAATCAAAAACATGAAACAACTTACAACATTACAAAAGAAAAGAACCCTCATAACTCCTAACCGTAATTCCCTCAAACAAAAAAAAATCAACAAATGCACCATCACCAAAATCTCTACACTATCCCAGGTGCAAGTCACCCTACAAAAACTACTTAATAGAAAAATTTACATGACTGAGCTACCAACATATACGCTCAGAATTGCACCCATTCGCAACATCCTGCCAGCGACTCCTCACTCCTCCTGGTTCATACGGCCAACTTTCCTGCTCATCCTCTCGAAACTGCCAACAGTACATGCCACATGGGTCAGGTGGCCTACCTTCATCCCTTTCAAAGCCGCCCATGCGGTCAAATTCCTGCACTTTCCCTGACTGCTCAAAGCTTTCAACCCCTTTTCCTACTAAAGCTTGCCAGTATGTACCCTGGTACATCTCACTCCTGTCACCCCCCTGAGTTTTGCTGCTCCAGTACTCTCATTGCACAAATTCCCTCTCGTAACCTGCATGAGTCCATTTGTTTTCTTCCCTGAAACGTGGCCTGTTACGACATTTCCCCACAACAGATTCTTTCGCAACAATCATCTCTGTGCCTCTACTCTTAATCGGATGTTCGCTCCACCCTCCTTCAAAACCAAATATGTCACTGTCCCTGAAAGTGCAGCCAAACCTATATGATGCACACCCTACACCTGACTGTTTGCATGGCCTCCGCGTCTCGACCAGACCTACTCCATTACTTTTCTCTCCCACTGCTAGGCTGTTTGTTTGTGTCTCAGTTCCCTCGTTAATCCCTCTTAACTCATCTTCCCCTCGTTGACTGAATTTTTCTCCCTGCCGCTGTGCAACCCTGCGACAAATTACCAATTTATCTTTGTCTACTACCTTGTCACTTATCTGCCCTTCAGTTCGCGCTGATTCTGCACCTCACCTCTTATCTGCTGCTTGACCCCCCAGCATTCCTGCCGTAACTTACCCGCGAGTGTGGTCACGTGGTTCTCCGTCTCCTGCCTAGCACCATCTACTACCTTACTCACTACTACAAGCCATACTGCCCCTGCCGTTTTATGAGCTGCCTCGTCAATACCCTTGCAGTTTACCTCCTTCACCCTGGTCACCTCCTTGAGCCCCTCTCTCGTCTCCTTCAATGTCTCCTTCATACTGTTACTAAACTCCGCAATAATTGACCGCATCATCAAACGTATCGACACTGCCATCGTGTTAGGCGTCTTGCAACTAATACCTCCCAAACTCGAATCCTGGCCGCTCACCATCATTGAAAACAAACACAGCAACAAAACACCACAGGAAAATAACTACCCAAACTCCCCACTTTATCAAAATGGCAACCACGTGTCCGCGAAACTACCGCTGGCCACTATAAATACCGCACACATAGGAGAAAAAAAAAACATTTACTCTATCAGTATCAACATCTGCAAAATTATTCTGCACAAATTCAATTACTTTACCCTGAATACTGATTCTGCGCACACTCCAGGCTTACACAAATTACTCTCAGATACAGCGAACATAAAACTCAACAGCATCTAGCACAGAAACTATAGTGGTGCACTACATTACACGACAACCTCAAACAAAATGGCCACATATTTTCAACAAGATCTCTAACGGCCTTAACATTATTTTCAGCTGGTCACCTGCAATGAAAAACTAACCTGCAACACACTGTCTTTTCCAACATAACCTCCGGTTGCCCGGCTCACCTCCCTTTTTCTCACGCAACGCCCTTGCCTAGGCGAGCGGGTTTGCGGTGGTTAGTACTAGACGTGAAATCATCGACTAACAAACAGTCCCACGATGTCCTCTTCACTCGTCGGTCTGGAACAGGCCTCTGCTTGGACTTCTACTTGCCTAGATCGTCGCGAACATCTGCTTGGACGCCTACTTGCCTAGATCGTCGCGAACATCTGCTTGGACGTCTACTTGCCTAGATCGTCGCGAAAATCTGCTTGGACGTCTACTTGCCTAGATCGTCGTGCAACGCATCAACCCCTTGAGCTGTACTACACCTTTCTAGCTCAGGCCCCACGCATTGCAGCGCCAAAATGTGGTGGCACCGACTCTCTTCTCTTTCTCACACTGCCTCTGGCTGATGTGACGATACTAGCCCCACTAGTTGCTTACAATGTTCCACAAAGAAAATTGGCAATTTGGTCAGTCCTCATACATGCTCCGGTCTCAGCGGTGAGTTACTCTTACCTCAGGGTTCGTGGTATCGAGGGGTGGACGCATGCATAACAGCATTCAAAAACACGTGGTCAGATTAACAGCCCATATTTATTACTCTCTTATAGCAAGCTCACGCAACCGCGCTTACATCGGCACGTACAAACTCCTTGTACAAAGTAAAATGTTAAACTGAAAGAGAACTGAACTAAAATGAAACCTAACTCAAAAGAAAAATAGCACGTGATAAACTCAAATTATAAACTGATAGTGGGCCGGCCACGCGGTTAATACGGCTGCAAATTCACATTAAGTAATGAAATAGGTTTAAGCTAATTATTAATGCATAGTTCTAAAAAGTCTTTCCATTGCCTTCCATCGCGGCCCCATCTCTTCCACTCGCGCCCCTCGGCTTACCACGTGCAAACCTCGCGCAACACGGAACACGTCCGGCCTCCTCGACGGTCAAGAACAAAGTAATCAGCAACGGCGACCACAATGGCGTCCCAAGGCACCATGGCGGCCTACCTTCCGGTTAGAATGTTCCATGACCTTCTAGCAAGATTAAATAACGGGGTCTGGATACAAATTAACCAAACTAAAATCTCTGAAAAATCTGCAAAATTATGCTTACTTTAAAAACATATTTCCATATTTTAGTAAATTATTATTACAATAAAAATTATATTAAATAAAACCTTGGCATCGGACATTGCCGGCCGTACACCTTGCAGTACACTCTGTAAACCCCTATCAGTATCGCCCCCGCGGCACCATGGCCGGGCTGGCTGAACTCATCTACATATTTTCAAAATAAATACCAAAACTTTCAAACTGCAATAACTTTTAAAGGATCAACTTCTCGTAAAATGTCCAAGAGTCCAAAGTTGCTTGAAATTTCATGCAGTTTTAGAAAAGTCCACACAAGACATATTTACTTTAAATTCACGTGTCATCAGAACATTGAGAACATATAACAAAACTTGAGAACACATTTAACATAAAATACTCCAATGAGAAACCTTATCACTAAGAATTGCATCCAGACGCAGTTTTCTGTTACCGTACTGTTTCGCCAGGCCCAATAGCGGTTTTACATTTAGAGTGGGTTTTCTATGAGATTTCTTATTCAGTAAAATTATAATCATTACATTATTTAACTAAATTACTTACTTAGAAAATTATTAGGCTTACGACAACGAACATGGACCTCTCATATTGAAACAATTATTATTGACTTACAAACATTTTAGAAACACTCTGATTTTAAATAATTTACAGGCAATATATTAAAGTAGGGTGGCCGGGCAACACACTGGGGTTTTTGACATCAAACACCGAACTGATACTAGGCTGACCAGCTCTTGGTTCTGAAGTGTCAGTAACACTGGCTAGCATTAATTTATGCAAACAAGTAAGCAACAGCAGAGACTCTAGAAATACAACTGACTTCTTGAAAAACTATACCCCAAGCGCAGGCTGGTCGCTTCACACTAGGCTGACTCTCAAACTGTGCAGTTTATCTAAATGACAAGTACCGTATTTTCGGCATATAGGACGACCCCGCATATAAGACGAGTCATGGTTTGGTAGGTACAAAATCTTGTAAAATGTAAATTATTAATTTTGAAATTCCGGACAGAAAAATATTTTTTTCCTTTGCCAGAAACATTAAATATTTAGTTTAAATATTTTCAATGCATTTATTACCGGTATTTAAACATCATAGTAGCCACATAAACTAATAACATTGGCTACTACTGCCCTCCGCACGCCCAAACGCCAAGGAAATGCACGGCGGCGGCCAACGATATCTCCATTTGCCGGCACGTGTGCGCGACTTGGCAACGCCGGACAGAGGCACGCCGCGCACTACATGGCAACGCTGGGCAAAAACAGCTGCTTGCAAGGTCATCACATTCCTGTGCGCTGTTGTTCACCTGCCTAGCACTAGACGGTAGACACATGAATGTGTGGTACGGTACCTAGATCTTCGCTTTTTCCGCCCGAGAGTCTTGTGCTTGCGAGACAAAGGATGAAAGCATGCGGGCCTAGATCTTCGTTTTCTCCGCCCGAGAGTTGTAGGCTGGCGAGACAAAGTATCTCGGCACGCGCTCGCATCGATCGCCGCTTCGCTGCGAGGAAGTGTCCTTTATTATGATTGACGCTCATCAAAATTTCGTATCGTAAATTTTATTAAAATAAACGGGGCACTCGTTTTCATTTGTGACGAAAAACGCAATTCCTTGAAACATCATAAACTCCACAGCTTACAGCTTAACTTTCAAATGATTTTTGGCTACCAAAAATTTTTGCACCCTTATATAAGACGAGTAGCAATTTTTGAGGGCCAAAAATATGTAAAAATTGTCGTTTTATATTCCGGCAAATACGGTATTTTCCTGTAGATATTTGAACACATGATAGTATTCAGAACTTTCAAAACTTGGAATCCGTACAATCCTTTTTTTGTATTCTGAATATTTAATTCTGTCATTTTGACTACCCCAGAATTCAGTATAATATTTTGTTTGAGAATAAAAGAAAGATAATACAGTATATTCTTCTCAAAGTCAGTGTCTACTAATTCTGTCAATACTTTTAATAAAAAAACAAGTTGCTGAAAGCTTACTGCTTAATTCTTTAATGTTTTCATTCCAAGACAATTTTTTATCAATTAATAGTTCAAGAAATTTGACTGTGTGGTTCCGTAATGGTTTTTTTATTATAAGAGCTCAATACACGCTAGGGTTTCATATTTTACTTTACAAACGAAACAAGTTTTGTTTTGGCAACAGTCAAGATTAGGTTATTTGTATGGAACCAATTTTGTAGTGTAGTTAGTGTTTTTTCACTATTATGGCTCTCTAAGTCAACTTTTGTTTACAGTGGAACCCCTGAAATACACCCCCTGATTCTACACTTTCCTGCCATTTATGTATACTGTTTGTATTTGGTCCCATTTAATGATTTTACATTATAACCTTCCCTCATATTACACTTTCCTCCATTTTACACCATTTTTTACTGGTCCCTTTAGAAGTGTAATTCAGGGGTTCCACTGTATATCACTAAGTACAGTATTATGTTTGCATCATCTGCAGAGTTAGTTGCCCATCCTTGAATGAATCTGGTAAGTTATTAATATAGAGGTTCAAGATGCTACTGAGTGTTATTCCATCTTGTATCTGTTCCCAAGTTTAAGTGAATGTACAGTTAAACCTCTTTTATAACGACCCCTCCTGGTTTCCGAGATTAGGGTTTTTATATGATTTCGGACCCATTTTGAACCCCTATATGTCAAAATAGGCCGTTTTTGCACTAAGTCCACATTCAGTCATCTTAAACAATAAAAAATCTTGCATCTAAAGTTAGCTATAAACTAAATTTATTAAGGCTGTTCAAGGGCCTCGGACATGTAATGAAAATCAATGTAACATAAGGAATTCATAATATATATGTAGCAAGTATGTGTTTGGTACCTACTTAATAAAGTTTCGGAACAGAAATAGCTTTTGTTTCATTTATGTTAATGAGTTTTCTGTCCTAATTTAATTCATACAAATCATAACTATTTTCTTTTCCTTAAGTAAAACTTGAAGATAAATAACTATGAAATGTACTCAAGATCAGAGCCTGACAGTTTCATTTGGTTAAAACCAGCAGATTAATTTTTATTTAATATTAAACATCATTAATATTTTAACAGAAAATTTAGCCTGCACTTTGCATACGAAATTAATTTAACTGAGAGTTATTATGTATTAATACTACCATGATGCTCTAGCCAAGACTGTGCACTTCACGCTGATGTGTGGTTTGTAAATGTACAATAAAAAATACAGCTGTGGTGTATGAAAAACTGAAGACGCGCGCTGTCCTCGCGCGAGACACCAACATCACCGTATTTCCGATCACGACCCTCATCTCCGCGTGGCCGTCGGCTGGCGCTCGAAGCGAGATTTCTTGGAACTACCTCGAGGCGCTCCTACCTCTCGCTCTCAGTCCTCCCGCCGCACCGGCTGGCTAGTTTCACGGATCGAATATCCGTGTGCAGATAGGATGTGCCCAAGTCGATAACACGAGGGGATAGTATGACGCGAAGAGAGACGAAGAGATAAAGACTACGTGTTCGGCCGGTAAGCAGCTTGCCCTGCCCACGACGCACAGTGGTCCCCTAATGGCTTTGTATGCGCCAAAATTCCGAAAATCCAAATTTTTATTGTAGAATGTTCAAAACAGGCTCATTTTATTCTCCTTTATGCACTCTATAATTCTACCAAATTTTAATGAATTCGATTTATTGTGTCCTAAACTAGCATAAGTGCGATAGAATTTTGTTTCGTGGGTTTTTGCAACAAAAAATACAAATTTAATGTAAAATATTTGGTTTCCAGTGTTGAGTTTAAGCAATGCGTATTTTTTTTTCTGAAAGATTATATCTTTAACTTTTAAATCATAGTTTCGAAATCATTTGTTATTAATTTTTTAACTTTGTTGCAGTTTTTTAATGTATCATACGCTTTTATGTTTATTTTTTCGTTAATCTATAAATAGATAAAGCGCGAACACAGGTGGACAGTTGATTCTACCTGCAAAATGTAGCTCAGGTTCTAGGTAAACAGTGTACAAAATTGTAGCTGCGCGTTTTTGCTCGCTTGTGAGTATTCG
>PNEQ01048570.1:0-23352 GCA_003012365.1 Medauroidea extradentata | reverse complement strand
GGCACTTTCCTACCAATGGATGGTCGTTTTCTGGGTCCGAGGCACATATTACGTCCACTCGACGTCGCGGGGGCGGCGTCTAGGCGCCGCTACCTCGTCGCGCACGTGGGCGGGTGTGTTCCAATATGCACAAGCCGCTGGGCTTGATGCGCACGACGGGCTCAGATCAGGGGAGGTCAGGGACGACCCGCGTCAACCTTATTAATCTCAGTAATTTTAAGGAGCAATCTGGACAGAGGACTCCATCATGGTTGCATGACATATTTTTTCCATGTCACTTAAATTTCAGTGTTTAGCATATTGTTTGTCAGAAGCAAGTATTTATGCTCTTTTTCAGCGACGAGGCTTATTATTTTAATCACGTTGCATGCATAACCACACATCGTAAAACCATTGTATAAAACTGATGTGACCATTCCACCTTCGTGTAGGGAATTTGAACTTCCTTTCCCCGACTTCTGGTCAGCCACGTGCTGAGTGGAGGACGAGGAGGAAGTTAGTCTTCAATTAGCTGATCTACAGAGTGGTCATGCGCGCACACCCAGTGTCGCGGTCCCGGGGGACTTCAACTTACTTAATCAATCAGTAGAGTGCAATAGTGTTTTCAGTTAATTGTCTGAAATCTTTTTCTTAATTCATGCCCCTCGGGACACCGTTCACGTGGAAGACCTTGCTCGTCACACCTAAACTTTTGCACTTTAGTTTTCACCACGTGCTCAAAGCATCCTTTACTTACGACCGTGCTCGTTGAGGAAAAGCTCATTTCATCCTTACAGTATTGGGTGGTTAAAATGCTCTCATTTAGCCACGAACTTGTGTGTATGATTTTAGTGTAATTTCCTTGTACCCCACGTCATGGGGGAACTTAAGGTTGGCGACCTTAATCAGCCACCATCATATCACCTTATGTACTTTTATGAACGTTTATTCAATTAATTCAATTTACCTTGACTCACACTATGAGATGCACATGGGATTTTTGTGGCACTCTAGTTATTTGAACCACCACATGGTACTTAGTGCACCACGTGGACGACACTGTGGTGCATGTAGGGAAGTTAGGTTGTAAGGTTGGACAGTGTGTCAAGGAGGCTTATGGTTAGGTGGAAGAGTATGGTGGATGTTAGGCGGAATAGTTATTAATTGGGATCGTTGAAATAAAGAATAATGAATAACCAAGGACGGGGAGTTAGCTCATTACACGGTGTCAGGTGTGGGGTTGTTGATTGAGGAAAAAAAATAAATGTTGAGTGTGTAAATCTTCTGAGCGAAAAAAAAAGAAGAAAGAAGAAACAATGGCGGAAGCATTTTACACTCTTTATACACCTGCCAGTTTTGATTTTGGGAAACCAGAAGAATGGTGTACTTGGATTAGAAGATTTCAGAGGTATCGGTTGGTGAGCGAGTTGGCCGAGAAAAGTGGAGAATTGCAGGTTACTACACTAGTGTACGTAATGGTTCCGGAGACGGTATATGTGATAAACACATTCCAACTTTCCGAAAAGGATTGAAAGTCGTATGAGGTGGTTGTGAAATGACTGAAGTCACATTTTATTCCAAGAAGAAATTTTAACCTTCGCTCACAACAGGCAGACGAATTGGTGGACTCGTTTGTAACAGCCTTACACACGCTCGCGGAACATTGCGGATAAAAAAACGTTACGTGATGAATTGGTGCGCGATAGGTTTGTCGTAAGAGTCCAAGACAAAAGAGACCTTACAACTAGATGCAAACCTAACCTTGGCTTGGAAACTGCGGTTACCAAAGCTAGACAGTCGGAAGCAGTAAAGAAACAACCGTCAGTGGTACAAAAATCAACTAGAGAAGCAACAGCCGAGGAAAGTATTGATAGAATCAGTGCTAATACCAGTAAAGTTAGCATTGGTCAACGTGGTAGACAGATGTATCGAAATACCAGAATAACTAGTGGATAAAACCTTCAAGGGGCTAGATAATGTTATAGATGTGGGGGAAGTTATGATAAAGCACACAGGGATAGATGTCCTGCCATAAATGAGAAATGTCGGAATTGTGGCAGAACTGGCCACTTCATGAGGATGTGTAAAACAAAGGACAAACAAAGGCGAATTTCCGAAATTCAGAGGCCCAGCCATAATGTACAGGATGATCTGTTTTTAGCCACGGTAAATAAAAAAAAGAAAGTAAGACCACCCTGGAGCACAAAGGGTACAAGTAGGAGGACAAGACATTGTCTTTAAAATAGACACAGGGGCAGATGTTACTGTAATACCATAAACTATTAGCAGGCTCATGGAAGAGGATGCAATAGGGAAAGCGAAAGAAATAGGAGGTGCCAGATTGGTAGGCTCCTGTAGTACAAAACTATATATTCTAGGTATACTGGAAATGACTCTAGCTTGGAGAGGTATCAGCATTACCCAAGATGTATACACTGTGAAAGATTTGAAAGAACCATTACTTGGAAACCAGCCATAGAGTCTATGGGAATGCTGAGATGGATAGAGGAAGTAGATTGTATACACAAAAGTAACCCAAGAGACAAATACCCTAAGCTGTTCAGGGTACTGGAGTTTATGAAAGTCCCTTACAAGATTAAACTGAGGAGGGATGCACAACCTGTTAGCATATCATGTCCGAGAAGAGTGGCTATTCCATTACAGCCAAAATTGAAAATGGAATTGAATAGGCTTTTGATGATGGGCATTATCTCTCCAGTTGATGGTCCAACTGAATGGTGCTCAGGAATAGTGATTGTTCCCAAACAAAACAGCCAAATAAGATTAGGTGCTGATTTAACGATGCTCAATAATTCAGTTAAAAGGGAACATATGATTATACCTACAGTAGATGAATCACTAGCTCGCCTCCAAAATGCAAGAGTATTTTCAAAACTAGATGCAAAAAGTGGGTATTAGCAGGTACAGCTAGAAGCAAAGTCACAGCCTCTTACGACTTTTATCACACCTTTGGCCGATTTTGTTTCAACCGGCTACCATTTGGGATTACAAGTGCACTTTAGTTTTACCACAGATAAATGTCTCGCATTCTGGCCGACACTGAGGATGTTATAATATTATGTCATATGGATGATATCTTGGTCTGGGGCGCAAACGAAAAAGAACATAATGAAAACCTGGACAGATTTTTTAAGAAAGTAGAAGCAGTAGGAATTACGTTGAATGAGAAATGTGTGTTTGGAAAAACAAGGTTAAATTCGTTGGTCATGTTGTGTCGGATAAAGGAATTGAAGCAGATCAGGCTAAAATTGAAGCAATTCAGAAGATGCCACGGCTACAATCCATCAAGGAGGTGAGGACAGTAATAAGAATGGTAAATTATGTTGGGAAGTTTGCACCAGAATTAGCTTCCATCACAGAACCTTTGCATCAGCTATTAAAAAAATGACAATGAGTTCGTTTGGGGACAACAAGAAACGTCATTTAAGAGCGTCAAGGAATTTTTGTGTAGTCCACCAGTGTTGATGCAATACAATCCCAATAAAGATGTTCGTATCGGGGCTGATGCATCATCGTATGGACTGGGATCAGTCTTGGAACAGCCAGATGAAAAGGGTAACTGGAAGCCTGTGGTGTATGCATCAAGTTCATTGTCCTCAGCAGAACAGAAACTTGCACAAATTGAAAAGGAAGCATTAGCGCTTACATGGGCATGTGAACGATTTAATATGTACATTCTCGGCAAGAACATCATACTCAGAACGGACCATCAACCTCTAGTTTCCAACTTAGGCAAGAAAAGTGTAGATGAACTACCACCCAGGTTGCAGAGATACCGAATGAGGTTAATGAGGTACTCCATCATATACAGCATGTTGCGGGTAAAAATTTTTATACACCAGATGCACTGTCATGTTTATCCAGTCGGAGCTGCAAAGGAAACAGATGAGCTAAACATTTGTGAAATCGAAGAATATGAGCATCAGTTCATGGCAACATTTCCAGCTTCAGACACACAGATTCAAGAGGTACTACTAGCCCAAACGTCAGATGCAACTTGCAAGAAGTTGAAAATACTTGTCCATGAAGGATGGCCTAAGAAACCATCGGCAGTGAAAGTTTCATGTCGGTCCTTTTGGTCAGTACAAGGGGAGCTGTCAGTCGTCAGAAGGGTATTAATGAAAGGAACAACTCTGGTGATACCCACAGTACTGTGGAAGGGGATGTTCGGAAGGATTCATTCAGGGCACATGGACACCAAGAAGTGCATCGAAAGAGCTCGAGCAATGGTGTGGTGGTCAGGCATCACAAATGACGAAAAACATGTATGTCTAATTGTCGAATATGTATTAAGAAAAAATCAAATCGACCAGAGCTTCTTATTCCTTCTCCCATGTCTAAAGTCCCATGGGAGATAGTAGGTATAGATCTAGATGAACGTAAAGGGAAGCGTTACCTTGTGATGATAGACTATTACTCAAAATACCCAGAAATCTTTGAGTTGCCAGACATCAAATCGTCAAAAACAATATCTAATTGCAAAGCTGCCTTCTCTCGACAAGGAATTCCTAGAATTCTTAGATCAGACAACGTAACACAGTATAGCTCCCAGGAGTTTAAAGAGTTTGCCAAAGAATATGGCTTTACACACATCACAAGAAATCCCAGACACGCACAGAGTAATGGTCAAGTCGAAGCTGCAGTCAAAACGGGTAAAAACGTTATTCAAAGATCAGAAGATCCATACTTAGGGTTACTGTCTTATTATAACATCCCATTGTCAGGTCTCAAGTACAGCCCAGCTCAACTTCTTATGAGTAGATCATTGAGGGATATCTTACCGGTGGTGCAAGAAAATCTAAAGCCATTTGCAGTGAATCGAATCGAGAAGAGTTGAAGAGGATGTACAGAGAAGCAAAACGCTGTCAGAAGACTAATTTCGACAGACAGCTCTGAGTATGTACAAGAGCTCCCTTCCAGACCCACGAGAAGGTATGGATTATGGACTTGCAAAGATATGGAGTAATAGTGTCAGAAGAAGACACCCCAAGGTCCTACTGGGTCTCTTCAGACAGAAGAATGATCCTGCGAAATAAGCATTACTTGAAAGTCGCTGGAAAGGCAATTGAAGAGGAGATCGAGAACCCCGACGAGGGAGGAGAGAGATCAACAGGGAAAATCTCAAGAGAATATCCATCAGAGTTCACAGCAGATGCTTAAAAGACAGAGCAGCAGAGTGGTCAGGTCGAATCGCAATTGGGAGGACAAGAAGTTGGTGCAGAGGACAGTGCAGAGCATGTAGAGGAACATGGTGAACATTAAGAATACGAAGAAGGATGGAAAGGGCGGCCAAGGGTAGAAGTACAAGGTGGTGAAGAGGAGAAGATTCCAGTGAGGACTAGGTGTGGTAGAAAAGTGAAAGCGAAGCAGAGACTAGATTTATAAAATATGAGACTATTTAAGTTTTTATTGAGGTTACTTATATCTTGTTAAAGAGGGGAAGATGTGGTGCATGTAGGGAAGTTAGGTTGTAAGGTTGGACAGTGAGTCAAGGAGGTGTATGGGTATGTGGGAGAGTATGGCGGATGTATCGTGGAATAGTTATTAATTGGGATCGTTGAAATAAAAAATGATTAACCAAGGACAGGGAGTTAGCTCATTACAGACACCATCTCCAATCACCCTCCCCATTCACGACAGGCCATCACGGGACGGGGCTCGCCTCGATCCTACACCCATTTCACCTTTAAAAGTGTCTCGTGCTAGCCCGAGCGAACTGGTTAGCTGGCACCCAGAAATTTTTATTTCAGTCTCACAGCCTTAAATTCACCGTCACCACAACAACCAGTGATCCCGGCCATGTCATTTCTGAGTTTCGTGACATTTTATAAATGTAGAGTGCTATTACCGCAAGAAGACTGGCTACACTGAAAAGGTCTGCAGGGCCAAGGTAGCAGATAAGACCAATGTCTTAGAATTACAGGTCTGGACACTAGCCTATCTACCAATTCTATTAAGATTACCCCTTTATGACCGAAAGTGGCACTAGCAATGAAGTGTTGTTTTAACAATGCAGTATAGCTTCGTATTACCCATACAGCACGATAACATCGCATAAATGTCGCACACCAAAAAGTGTAACGTCCCAGAAACGTTGCAAAACGTCACAGTGACATCCCAGCAACGTTGCAGGGACGTGTATTTGTCCGCTTTTTGTGACGTCGCATGGCAACCTTGCTGCGACATCACAAAGCAACTTTGCTGCGACGTCGCACTGCAACCTCGCTGCGACGTTGCTGAGATGTCACTGCGACGTTTCTGGGACATCACACTTTTTGGTGTGCGACGTTGCTGCGACGTTAATGGGACGTTACCATGCTGTAAGGGTATTAACTTCGAAGAGCTTGGCATTAACATTTTCTTTAAAAATACCTAATTGTAACAGACACTTTGTGTAAGTAATCACCACATTGTGATATGTTTAATATACCTTTGAACATGACACGAATGTAGACTGAGACATAACCTCAAAGTGATTCACAGATGCACATCTTTGTTATCATTAATTTTGAACACATTTTGATATAGTCCGCAAAACTCTCTTCATCTATGGGCTGGAATACAAGAAAGAAAATTAAATTAATGTGCCTAACTGAAATTATAACCTATGAATATATGTACTTCACAAATATATAAAACAATAGACAAATTAATTCATGTCACGAAGATTTTATATTTTAAATAAATACTTACTACAGTTACACAAATCTTATAAACCGACTGAATTCATAGGCTTTTACAACACTACACAATTTCAAATGTATTAACTTGTTTCCCCATGTTCGCGAACAAAGACAACCACCACCTTGAGTACTTAAGTACTATTTTACTTAACAATCATTCACACGATTTAAATATTTTTGAGACTTTAGAAATTTGTTCAGTTACAGTAATTATAAATAATAAATTTTACGAATAATTATGAGAACATTTGAAAGAAAGAAATAATAATAACATTGTATAAACTCTCATATGACTAAAAAGTAACACAAAGGTTTCTCTGCTGCGTCGCATGTCCGTCACAAAGGGCAGGGTCAGAACTTGGTTGCATGGCAACTTCACTGGGACGTTACAGTATGACTTCTATGGAGTGTAACCGAAATGTGACATTGCGACGTCGTTGCGACGTTTCTGTGACCAAGTATGCTGTATGGGTAGCAGTGCTCCTAGTAGCTCCCACACGAACTTGTTCCTTGTAGTTCCATTTGCACATTGTTAAAACAACACCAGAGTGCCAGTGATGTCGTTCCTCTAAAGCAGTGGATAAGACCAAAAGCAATGTGAAAACGGTGGAAAAACTCATAGAGCGGAAGTGAGCAGTATCCCTCCCGAGCCCCACAGAACACCAGGTGTATCATCTTTGAAATGTTCACGTGCAAGGGGCTGCTGAGTTTTGTACAACAGTTTTTATTGGAGGGCATCTGTTGGAGATGGAACTGGAAACATGGGCAGGAGTGCCAACTGTTGATGAATCCACTTTCCACTGAATTTACCTCCAAAGAATCACATGTACTAACCAACAGCACAGTGATCTTGCAAGATTACAGTACAAATACTATAGAAACATTAAGGTCCATGTGAAGATGATGTGAAGTATGGAACATGGAAGAGTAAGCTTCCACAAATTGTGTCCAGGGGGTGCCACCGATCACTCCTTGGTAGGAACTGGACAAAGGAACTAGGGATAGAAGTAAGAGGTGTTCTCACTGTGAGTTATTCAGTCTCGGATTAGTCAGTGGTTATCCTGATGTATTCACCACAGAGTTGGGGGAATTCAAGGCCCCCCTTCTAAATTAGTTTTCATCTAGACGTAGAGGTAATAGCCCGTGCGGCTGAAACAATGTGTTGTTCTCTTTGCAATGCTCCCAAAAATTGAGAGAGAGATTGACAAGTTAGTTTCACAGGTGTACGCACCTGACATGTACTCTTGAGGGCCGAACTATTGTTCCAGTTCTCAAACAAAATGGGTGAGAATTTACAGGGATTATAAAGTACCCTCAATATGGCCTTGAGGAAGGATCTGTACTCCATTCTGCCCATCACACAGCTGCTGACCAAACTGCACGGTGGTGTAGTATGACAAGTGCCTGACAACACATAGTCCTAGCGACCGTTCATGCCACACCATAGCAACCCAGGCGGCCATAGCAAGCAACTTCAACAACTCAAAGGAACATGGAATGCACACTGCGATGTTTCTGAAACCGACGGTGACCAACTATATTAATGTACCCACGTGGGCAACTCAGCCACAAAAAGGAAAATATCACTAACTTATCAATTTCTGCAAACAAAAATCATCCCCACACACGTCAGCATCCCAGGATCGAGGAACACTGATCGTTTCATAAAGCATCATCGCATTGGGGTCGGAACATATGTCTTCTCTATATGTAGTGCGGGAGTGATGTAAACACATTAATATGCTAAATTTTCCGCTAATTTTGTCTACTGCAACACAACACTACAAGAAGAAATTAAAAAGTGTGTTTATTTCACTGCACAACTCTGAACCACGGAGATCAGTCCAGAGTGACAACTTCTTGACCAACTGTGAGGCGGTGCAATGTGCGCCAAGTGTTTTCATTAAAAATCATTTTCAGTGCTAATATTATGCAAGCAAAGTGTCTGATGTACAAGCCATAAATAATTCATGCCAGCTCGAACTAAGAGAGACAGATTTACGAGAGAACCAGAGCCGAAGGCTATGATAAATAATTTTCCCCTGTGTTCATATTTTCATGTTTTTCGGCAATGGGAAATTGTTAATGTTTTGAAGGGTTGACATATGTTTTATGCAATTTACCAAGTATTTCAATGTGTTGCTTTTTTCATCTCTCGTGTTTAAAGCGGTCGAGAGGGATCGTTTTGGCGCACATCCCTCCAGCTAGCGAGGGTGCCCACCATTATGGTTCAGTCTTGTTCTGGGTGTGAGGAAGGAGTCACACACAATGAGGCTCCATGGAGGTATTAGTCTATGGAGTGGAAGCCTTTGAGCAAATTTGAAGCCAGCCAACAGACGACGTTTCAAGACAAAGATAGAGCTAGTGGTGGCAAAAACATGTAAATATAGCATTGAGCTGAATGAAAATGTCTTAATTTTTTGTTAACTACACATTATGGTGAAAGTTTGTGCAGCTCTTGGCCTTACAAACAGATTCGATCGTTGCGGAGGATTATCTTTGTACAGGTAAGAAACTTTTCTTTAAATTCATCAAGTTTATAAAGTACATACACACAGCGAGAACTAATTCGGGTTTTTTATGTTTTTGAAGCAATTGTAAACTGTTGTGTACGATTCAAATAGAGAATTTGCGCGAATTTTTGTAAAAAAAATTATATAATTACATTGCTTCCTGCTAATGTTTTGCCACCCAAAATAAGGCGACTCATGAAAAATAACGTCCTGTGCATGCGCTGTTCGAAAATGTTCGGCTTCACACGATTACCATTGAAATGTACAGCAGATGCTACTCCATAGACTTATAACTCCACGTGCTGCTCCTGGACGTTCAACATCTTCGTGCTGCATAATTTTAGTTTCAATAGTCTTTTTTTTTCGACACCGTGAAGCCGCCTCAGCCTTTTTATTCGCGCCACACGCATCATAGCGTATAACAGGGCTTGCCCAAATGCAGTGTAAGTGTAGTGCAGTCCAGGGCAACCAAGTGCGACCAAACCGCACGCAACCCGTTACTGGCCAGCGCACCAACATAACAGACAAACATTTCTAGAAAACAAATACCGTAATTAAACTTTCATTAAGCATTTTATGGCAAAGGCCGGTATTTTTTGAGAAAGGGTATTTTATGTATGTGTGCTAGAGGAGAAGAACAAGGTATGTTTTAGTAAAAAAATATTATCAAGTCACATGCTGCACGAACTTTGAACACGTCATTATAAAGACACAAAAACTACGTGCACAATTCAGTATCATTAATACACGTATTTAGAGTGTAAAAGGGTAATGTTCTGTACGCAATCTTCTCACTTCCATTGCATGTTAAGGGACATTTTGGTTTTGGCGGGAGCACCGGACATGGTCCGGTCACTTTCCATGTAACTGCAATAGTCATGTAACATTTTTAATGTTTGCTTAGCACCCTTGAGAGAGTACCGACATGGGGGAGAATTGTTACTCCTTGCATATTTATGATTAAATGTCATGTCTACGGGCGTGTGAGCATCACCCAACATGGCCCCTGCGAGGCCTAATTCGCGTGTCCGTTAACTCGGTTTTTGTATCATCTTCATCACGTTTACATGCAATAAACGTGTTGTGGAGACCTACCAACTGGTGAGTTTATTTCAACTTGAGACCATTTGTATCACCTCAGTGTATCACCAGCCAATAGGTTACTAGGGTTAGTGTCTTTTAATACAGTTTGGTTGTCGCGTGTACAGGCCCATAACATGTCCAGGCAGGTAACAGTAATGACAGCATCGCAGCCAGCGAGACAGATCCCTCACAAGTATTAGCCCAGGTGTTCTACCGCAACCCTGCAGACATAAGAGTGATGACTATGCTGACGCCCTTTCCCCATCATCACCAAACTCACACATCATAGCTCACCACGCAAACGCCTGTGAGGAAGTGTCGACGTCAACCATTAACATATTTTTCATTCATCCGCAAGTAGCACCACCCCCATCACGGCAAGCTCGTTTCGCCCAGATGTATTTTAGCAACAGCATTAATTTTCCATAGTCGTGTAACGAAAGTTCGGGCAGTACAACTTTAGTCATCCACTGGTTTTTTGTGCAGTCTGTTTGATCGTACGCGAGTACAAACATTTGTGTTAGTCAATATCACTATACATCACAGTGAACTTGGATACTGCGAGTGAATTATTGGCTATGGCCACTTCTTGATCCTTCAGGAACTATACTCTTTACCGTGCTAACAATCGGTTCCGCATATCATCAACTTTGACATAGAGGATCCAGAGAGGACATCGCCGCATGGATGGTAGACCCGCGCCCACCACAGGCAAGCAGCCGGCCCATTCAGGTGTTTGGGTTTTCCCACCAAAGTCTATGTGGTACTTTGGTACAACACCTCTACTCACTGCCCTCACCCAAAACACAAAGTATTTGCTAAGATCGACTTGGCTCAGGCATTTCAGTAGTAGCGAGTAGATAAGGGAGCTGCACTGGCATTAAAAATTGTTACACATACATGGGCATTCAAAGTGAACCACCTACAGTTTGGGGGTTAGGGTAGCACCTGGTAAACTCCAGTGGCTCAAGGAAGAATTGTTGGTGGGCATGGATAGATGGTGTTTTGCCCTGTTTTGATGATGTTTTGGTAAAGAGGACATCTATGGAGGATTATATATATATATATATATATATATATATATATATATATATATATATATTAGGGTATGACAGATTCTACAGTATTTCCGAGAGGCGTGGGGGAATTCACCCAACGCCTGACAAAGCGGTGGCTATTCAAGAAGCTCCAGTACCCACTAAGAAGGAGGAGCTCCAGGCCTACCTAGGACTGCTGAAATTCTACCTACCATTATTTCCTTCAAAATAAGGCTCAGGTGTGTCAGCCCCTGCATCAGCTGCAACGGAAAGTTTAGCCATGGAAGTGGACACAGGTCCATGAACAAGGCTTTCAACGGTACTAAACCCCTCTTGTTATCAGAGTCCTTGCTGGCACATTAAAACCCAAATCGACCTCTTATTTTAACCTGTGATGCTTCACAGTATGGTATTGAGTCTGTTCTCAGCCAGCCAAATGACAGTGGAGACGAAGTGCCAGTGTACTTATAGTCGTGTAAAATGTCAACCACCGAACGTAATTATGCCCAAATTGATAGGGAAGCCTTGAGCATAACTGCAGACGTGAAAAAGTTTCACAACTACCTATATGGGAGGAAATTCGAGATCCCCTCAGACTATAAACCCCTGCTCGGAAATTTTACTTTCGACAAAGTAACATCAAACATAATTTCATCATGAACGCTTCATTGGCGTGTATTGCTGAGTGGATATGATTTTGAGTTGAAGTACTAGCCAGGAGCAAGCTCATCCAATGCAGATTATCTACAATTGGGCCATGAAGGGATTGCCAAATGGGAAATTGGAGGAGAAATTGGTTCCTTCTCTTTATACAACATTAATTGACCGCACAATGAGGATGCTTGCTATGGGGCAACCACGCAGTGATTCCGAAGGAAGCACACAAGCATAATCTTAAATCTCTGTGTGCTTGCCATCAGAGAGTAGTCCGTACGAACACGCTCCCACATAGATGTGTGTGGTGGTCTGGGCTAGACAGAAAAGTGGAGGAGATGAGGCAGCAGTGTCAAATTTGCCAATCATTGCATCAAGGTCCACCTAAGGCTCCCAGTCACCCTTGGGAGTGGACCAGAAATCTGTGGTCCAGGCTGCATGTTGATTTTGCAGGGTCAGTCAAAGGACACATTTTCTTAGTCGTGGTTGACTCATTCTTAAAGTGCTTGGAAGTGTTGCCTGTAGCATCCACTGATACTAAAAGTATCATAAAAGTATTCAGTTACCTGTTTTCAACCCATGACAACCCTGATGTAATTGTGCATGACATGGAACTGCATTTGCTTCTAATACTTTCATAAGCTTTGCAAGGAATAACGGTATTAGGCTTGTCAAGGTTGCTCCTTATCATGCTTCGTCAAATGGCCAAGCGGAGCGAATGGTCCAGTATATGAATGAGGCACTTATGAGGATTAACGGGGTGACTTATCACGTTTGACTCGAATGTTATTAATGCAGCATGTGACACTGTGTGCTGCAACCGGGGTCTGCCCAGCTGAAATTCTAATGGGGCGATGCCTCCTAACATGCTTCGATATGGTGCATTCTAATTTAGCTGAAGGAATGAAAAATTAACAAGAGGAGAAAGCCAAACCAAGTCCCTTCAAGGAAGTTCGCACCTCAAAATCTTGTGTTCGTTACGAGGGGGAGCCCGCGAGTGATGGTATGTCTGGGGCGGACAGTACGCGACATGGGAAGAGCTAGCCACGGGTTTCCAGGCCAGGTTCGCGAGGGAGCGGGCGGTAGAGAGCTACACAGCGGAGTTTTACGGGAGGCAACAGCAAGAGGGCGAAGCAACGAAGAAGTTCATCGCGGGGAAAATACACCTATTCCAGCGCATTGCACCGGAGGCGGACAGTAAGCAGGCGTTGGCGGTTATCGCCAGACTCCTACTAGCACCACTACAGCCGTTCGTGAGACCGCGACCTGGGGACGACGTGGCGGAGTTCGTAGACAAGGTGCTGGCTTCGGAAAAAGGACTGAACCACCTGGTGCACGCGGTGACACCATACAAGGAGCGCGACTATTCGAGCGGAACCAACCAGAGACTGAGGCAAATCGAAGCACCACCCAATCCCAGAACTCTGCGGTGCCAAAACGAACCTCCCAAGTGTAGAACGTGTGAGGACGTGCGACACTGGCACAGGGACTGCCCGGTGCGCAGTGCACAGGGACCGCCGCTGGAAAACAGGGAGTGAGGGGACGTTCCCAGCGTGAGGACCTCTCTGTAGATCCACCTGTATCACGCAGTGCCCCACACCTGGGCCAGATGTCGACCAAACCGAACTGCTTGCTGCGCATCCCAGCCCGCGTCAACGATCGCGACGTCGCAGCCCTGGTTGAGAAGGCCGCATCCCACACTATCGTCAGGCCGGAGTTCGTGGAGGAGCAGGCGGTGTGACCAAACACCGAGACCCTCTACCTTGCCGCCCGAGGATGGTCGTGCACGACCGTCAAGATACAGCTGCTGGACCTATCAATTAACAAGACGGCGAACATCGTGGCCGACCTGCTGGAGGACATGATGCTAGGACAGCCATGGCTGGAACACCAGGAGGCAGTGATCGAGGTCGCAAAACGACGCCTAAACCTAGGGAGTGGAAACCGCCGGACCTTCTACGCAGTGGGTGAGTCCAAACCAATTTATCATAAGAGAGTGACCTTGGCGGACCTGGAACACATGGTTACAGGCCCGCATGGATGAGGTGGTGCAAGAGTTCGTGGGTGTGTTCGCTTTTTCAGACTTGTTGCATGCCGCTGTTGCCGCTGAACACCATATCCCAATAGAGCGAGAGACCCCCGTATACACAGGCCCTAGGCAGTATGGTTTCGGGGAGAAGAAGCTGATTCGCGAGCAGGTAGTGGAGATGTTGTCTGAAGGGATTATCGAGCCCCCGCAAAGTAACTTTAATGCATGCATAGTCTTGGTGCCAAAGGACGGGTCCCTCAGATTCTGTGTAGATTTCCGCCCTCTGAATGCGGTGATGTAATCAGCCCAACACATGCAGACGATAGACGATGCTCTGGCGGGACTTAGGAAAGGGAAAGTGTTTTCCACCCTAGACCTTAAGTCAGGGTATTGGCAAGTGCCGATACACCCTAGGGACAGGGAGAAGACCGCATTTACGACACCGGATGGTGGTCGTTTTCAATTCAGGGCAATGCCGTTCAGGCTGAAATGTTCCCACGCTACGTTTCAGGACACGATGGTACGAGTTCTTGAGGGACTGATTGGGGACTTTGTAACCGCGTACCTTGACGACATAATCATCTGGTCGGACACGTGGAACGAGCACGTACAACACATGGGTCGCGTCCTAGAACGACTTGCCACACACCGACTTGTGGTGTCCCCGGCAAAGTGTCACATAGGAAACCGAAGCGTAGAGTTCCTGGGTCACACAGTACGCGAGGAGGGCAACTATGCACACCCAAAACACCTGGCGAAGATTGCAAATTGGGAGCCCCATGCATGCGGAAGCAGTTACAGAAATTCATTGGGTGGCGAACTGAATGTGGAAGTATGTGCCCCACTTCCCAGAAATATATGTTTCCTGACTGAGATGTTGTCCCAGCACCGGGAATTCCGGTGGACCGTCGAATGCGCGCGAGCGTTTGAAGAACTGAAACATAAGTTTGCAGGGCGCCACGTGTTGTCACATGTAGATGCCAAGCGTCGCCTGTACATCCAGACAGACGCAAATTTGACAGGAGCTGGGGCAGTGTTGTATCAGCTGACGGAGGAGAGGGAGAGACTGATCATTTACTACAGGAGCAACGCTACCACAGTAACTAGCGGGAGTGTTTGGAGGTAAGGTTGGCCCTGCGCAAATACAGACCATACATAGAGGGACAACAATTTACCCTGTGCATGGACAATCAGTGTTTAACGTGGCTGGACACTATGCAGGGCCGTCGTGTCAAATTGGTTAGGTGGGCACTGATGCTGCAATATTTTGACCACACCATCGAACACGTGGCAGGTAGGAACAACGAGCTACCAGACACACTATTCCGTGACCCGTTAGATGAAACGATGCCACCAGAGTTGGAAGATTGGGAGACGCTTTGTCCACCCGACAGACAGGAAACAGCGCGATGAGAGGACTGTGATACATTTGTCCTGCAGGCGATTGGGGAAGGACCGACCCCACCAGGGGGCATGTGGGTGGAATTGGAGCGGGAGGGGCGGTGAGCTCAAGTGACGTCACCCAAGGAAGCCACCAATAGAGAAGCATGCGCAGAAGGTGCACATCCGAACACGAGGGTAGTCGATGATGTCCTACAGGCCCGCCCACCGGGGAACACGGATGGGTCGCGAACTTAAGTACACCCGGAAGCGGGGGCAAGCGTACTATGCTACGCACATAACCACGAAGGGGCTGGCCATCTCGGAGCGGTGAAGACCGGCAGACACGTGGAGTGTTGCAGTGCCAGAATTTTCAGTGCCGGAGCTCTAAGTATTTCAGACCCATTGGTTCATCCATCCGCTCCAATTAAAGCGGGGGGTCCGGGGGTCCTCCCCCGGGGACCTTCGAGTTTGAAGGTGCAAAATAAAGCTATTTTGCCAGTTTTACTGGCATAAATAATAACAAAATTGCTAACAGTGGCGGAGCTTCCTCTCCTGCCCCAAGAGCCGTGGCGGAGTGTCGCACCGCCTCGCTCCGCCCCCACTACAACACTGGACACATGCACAAACACTTCCATTGGCAGGGGTAGTGACGGAACTGCGGGCGAATGTCCGCTCCTGCGAAAAATGCCAGACGTTGAAAGCCCGGAGAACAGAGGGAGTGGAACAATGATCCCGCAGACCGCTAGATGTGTTTCAATACCTGGCAGTGGACGTGATGGGACCCTACCCACGGACACCCAAGGGGAGGAATATTCTGGTGGTTGTCACTGACCTGATGAGCCGGTGGGTGGAGGCATTCCCGGTCAGCAACGTAAGGGCAAGCACAGTGAGTACGCTCCTGGAGAGGGAGTGCTTTGCCAGGTGGGGCTACCCCAGGACTATCCAGAAGGACAATGGGCGACAGTTCATGGGGCGGACATGGAAGCAGTGGTGCAGGAACCTGCAGATTCAACCCCTCATCACATCGGTGTACTACCCGTGGGCCAACCCTGTTGAGCGGAGAAACCAGGAACTAAAGAAACAGCTGCCCCTGACCCTACAGGAAGACCATCAGCAGTGGGACATCCTCAACACGAAAGCCTTGTTCTGCCTCTGGCGACGAATAAATGAGGCGACGGGGGCGACGCCAGCAAAACTGGTAATGGATAAACAGCTGGCCCAACCGGGCAAACCAGAAACAGAAGGGAGGGAAGAGCGCACGAGAGAAGGAGAGACACAGTGGAGGATAGAGCGTGTGGAGGAAGACCGGAAATAGCAAGAAGAGTATGCGCGCTGGATCACAACCCAGTCAACACGCCCCCTATGACAGCTGGAAGTCGGCGACCGGGTGTACATGAGGAACCACCCCTTGTCGGCGGCAAGGCAACAGTTTTGCGCAGGACTGGCTCCGCGCTTGTCAGGACCGGTGACCATCAGCCGTATACCTAACCGCATATGCTACATAGTGAGGGACCAAAGGGGAATAACTACGAAGGTCCACAGGGACGACTTACGGACGGCACACATAAGAGCAGTAGAGAAAGAGGATGACGTCAGAGACGAACCGACAGAGGGCGGCGAGGAAAATGTCAGAAATGAACCAACGGAGGGCCCAGAAGAAGGCGGTGGGGGATACGCAGCCACAACCCCCTCGCCGGAGCCGTGGAGAGGTTGGCCGGACCCAGACCCTGAGTCTGCCGTGACGGAGCATGAGGAACCGCTGTCCACACCGCCATCCCCTGGGGAATGGCGGAGATGGGGCCCTGAGTTCTCCTTGCACGACGCGATGTTCCGGGAGACTGTAGAGGAGCCGCCGGAAGAACGCCAGAAGCGGCGGGGACGGGCCTCTCACCCGCGCCAGCCACCACGACGGTGGAGGGCCCCTCTCCCCACACACACCTAGATGTTGCGCTGTAATATCTAAACCAAGACAGCTGAGACCGGAGAGGGGAGGGGCTGACACCCCCCTTCCGCTCAGAGAGAGGGACACCGCGATGCAAACCACCTGCTACCGATACGACTTCCGGATTCGCGCCACAACACATCACTGGTGCTGACCGACACCCTAAATTGTAGTGGACACGGGTTCGCGGCCAGGTTTGGTCTTCGGGAGGGGGGCTTATGACATTGTACCTCCTCAGGCCCGAGACCAAAGCCTGAACCATGGGCACGTGTCATGTGGGTTGGGGGGGGGAAGTGCGATAGCAGCGAGAGTAAGCCTGCAAATAACTATACAGTTTTAACGTAAATTATAATAACCGCAATCTAATGACAAAGAAATGAGACTAGAATTAATCATAATAATTATGTATGGTAAATGTATTTTTGAGTGTGGTCATGAGCGATTCTAGCGCTTCCGGCATGCCTCACGTGCGGCCAGCACGCGCACCTGTCACCCCATTTGTTCTTTAGCATGCAGTGCGGCTGGTTGTGTTTTTGCGAGGGAGCCTACGTCTTTGTCTTCAACTGATCGTCGTTCATTCTGCTTGTTAGTACTTTTTGCATCGTTACCTCCTTCGCACACACCGTTAACGTGATCAGCATAGTGGGTTGTTTTGTACCGTTCATAAATATAACACTTACCCGCCAGCAGAGGCATTTGGTTAGCGTGACCACCTGGTCAGTGGTCACTACAATTTTTGAGAATTCCAGATTAATTACGTAATTTTCTGTAGTAAAGTTAAGTAGAGGAGAACACGGGGGAAAAGAGTTATGGCCAAGTTGTAAGTGTATGTAAAGTTTAATGTAACCTTAACAGCTGGTCAAGTAAAAGAGTGAAACTAAGAGGTATCTCGTTATTTCGAGTTGCTAGCTTTGTTCCATTGCAGCGTGTGAGGCGTGCTCCTGGCCTACAAGGAGCGGAAGAGTGTAAGTATCAGCGACACCATCCTGAGAGGTGCTTCGCGGCCCCTATACACCCTGAGATAGCTTGTGTCTCACCGACTCAGCCGGGGCAATAGTTGAGTGGCGCCCATTTACATTAATACCCACGTAGTTTATCGCCCTCAGTAACGAAACTGTGTCAGTAGGTACAACTTGGGAATTACGTTAGCCCCTAAGAATTATGGGAGCCTGCATTTCTGGTCTGATTTCAGACACCTGAACCTCATTACGCAATCTGCACCATCACCAGTTCTCAACATCAAAACAGCCTAAATCTATTGGGTAATGCCAACATTTTCATTACGCTCGTTTTAAAAACTGGCTACTGGCAAGTGCCGATAAAGCCAACTGACAGGCACAAAACAGCCTTCACCGCCACTGACAGGAGAAGAATTAAATTTTTTGCAATGCTCTGCTACTTTTCAACATGTAACGGTTCGCATTATTGACGGCCTCATTGGTGATTACGTCATAGCCTATCTGGACGATGTGGTCTTAAACTTGGGATGAGCACTTAACCACTTAGCACTGGTGTTCAAGCGTTTAACCATTAAAAGGCTAATATGTTCCGTACAGAACGTTCACATTAGCAAAACTGACTTGAGTTATCTGGGGCACACCGTACATACCGAAGGAAGCCGCCCCAGCGAAGACCACAAAATGCTAATCAACAATTATCTCACCCCACGCATGCATAAGTAAGTGAAAAAATTCTTTGGTCTAATAAATGGACTACTGCAATATATTCCAAATTTTGCCACTATCATCGTACCTCTAACTGAAATGTTGTTACCAACGTGAATACTTCAGTGGACTCGCAACACGCAAAAATCTTTTGACCAAATAAAACGCAATTTCAATGAGTGTAGAACGTTAGCACGAGTGGACCCTTCTGCTCACTCGTACTTGCAAACTGACACCAGCCTAAACGGACTGGGGGCCGTGTTCTTCCAGCATGATGACTAAGGATAATGCCAAATCATAGATTATGCTAGTGCCAAGTTCGGTCACAGAGAGCGGAGGTATGACATAAACGAGAGGGAACGTTTGGCTATTGTCTTGGTGATCTAACATTACCGCCTGTACTTTGAATACCAGCAGTTCATGTTGAGGACAGAAAACAGGTGCCTAGTATGGCTGCACAAAATGAAAGAAGCACATAGTAAATCAACACTTGGGCAATGTTGCTACAAGCCTATGATTTCACTGTAGAACATGTGCCAGGAGCGAAGAACAAGCTAGCGGATGCCCTGTTCCGAGTGCCCAGCGACAACGTAGAAGCGAGGGATGAAGACGAATGGGAGGCAGTGTCGCCACCTGTCGGCACCCTCCAACAACTCTCAGCCATAGCGTCAAAAGCACCGCACGCAGAGCAAACCGTGGACAAATTAAATCAGCTAGTTTTACGCGCCCAACAAACCTCGGAGGACACACAGCAAAACCAAAAGAAGTATGTTCAACAAATTGTGGAGTGAGTGAAAGATTTTTGGGCAGCGGTTAACATAGAGATCTTTAACGCTTGTGAAGGGTGACATGAGGCGAGTATGGAGCAGTACCGAAATGAAGGGGCAGGGGAAACGGCAGATCCCAGATAAAGCCTGTCAACCAACGGCATTCCCCACCGGGAATCTAACCCGGATCGCCTTGGTGGGAAACGAATGGTCTGAACATTCGGCCTACACTGCCACAACAAATTGTGTAAAGTTGACGCGCTGCCAATGGCCGCATCAAAATACTAGCCACGAAAGGAGTAATTCTTTCAACCAGGCCAACTCTTTCGATAGTACCTCAAACATGGAAATGTACTCTGCATGAGTGGTAGAGGTTGTTACTTCCCCTTGTTTCTTACTCTGCCATGCTACAATATAATTTCCTAAGAAAACAACATATATACTAACAGATTTTGCATCACTGTCATTTGCCCAGTCTGCTTCATGATAAGCACTAATAGCAGCTTCCCCATGCCTGTACACCATTTTGTAATTCTTAATTGATACAAGATATCTCATAACATGCTTCACACCCTGCCAATCCACAATACTAGAATTGTTACAATTTCTACTCAGTTTCCCCACACAGAAAGAAATATCAGGTCTGGTACATGTTGCTATGTATAGCAAACAACCTATAGCTTCTCGGTATATAGTCTGGTCAAATGTGTCACTTTCACAGTTATTGATTTCACTTTCTGAAAATGGAGAGGTACATCCCTTGGCATTAATAATAGAAAATGTTTGCAACATACTTTCAATGTAATTTGATTGGCTCACAGTTACACAAATTTTCTTTATTCTTGAGACTTCCTAACCAAATAAAATTGACACATTTTCCAAGTCTTTGATCTCAACAATATTACCAAAATAATTTTTGAACACATTGATTTCACCAGTATCTCCCAATAGTATCAAATCATCAACACATACAGATGTAACCCATATATACTTTTCTGTAACTCACAAACATGATCACATTTTGGCACACAATCTTCACATAAGTCAAGCATTTTCATGTACATAGGCATTGTTAGAGGAATGTTCAAAAAAAGCAGCATTCACATCAATGTGCTGCAGATCACAACCCATTTGTATACTCAATGCAAGCATTATTCTAATACTGTTTATTCTGATTCTGGACTGTATGTTTCGCAAAAGTCAACATCGTATACCTGAGTACGGCCCTGAGCTACAAGTCTAGCTTTATAGTTGTTGATCTCCCCTTCCTTGTCGTATTTTCTTTTAAATATCCATTTACATCCAATAATATTTGCTCATGTGGGTTTCCTTACGATTTTCCATGTTTTTTTGCTTTTACATTTTCTATCTACTCTAACATTGCCTTTCTCCAAAACTCACCTTCCTTAGAGTGTAAGGCTTCATGCATTGTCTGAGGTTCTATGATATCACTGTAGTCTGAAAGTTTACAGGAACCTAAACAATCATAACACACCTTCGTTCCCTTGACTCTAATAGACCTCCTAACCCGAATCATGGGTTTAACATTTTCTACACCTTCCGTCAATTTACAGTTAACATGGCTAACATCACTATTATTTACATTCACATTGTCATCAATATCAATAGGCTCAACAATTACATTAACATTGTCTGTTTTATCACTAGAAGGTGCAACACAGACATCCAAAACCTTCCATCAGAGTCATTACATAGTAATTCAGCATTATCCTCACTTTCACTTCCATCATTCGAACTCTCAGTATCTACCATAACATCTAAGATTGCACATGCGGGTGTAAGTGAGCTGATCTCTTTACTTTGGAGTTTGAATGGAAATACGTTTTTAGTAAAGGTGACGTCCCTTGACATAACAATTTCCCTTTTATCCAAACTCTACAACCTACACTCTTTTACACCAGGTTAAAATCCTAGAAATACACACCTTTTTGCTCTCTTATCCAGCTTACCATGATTGATACAAGCTGCCCATGATTCACATCCAAAAACTTTTGTCATCATCTTTTTCACTGAGAGTTTTGTCATTCCATACTTCATACGGGATTTGTGACTCAATCGCCTTTGAAGGGCATCTATTCCTGATATAGGAAGCCATAGTCACTGCCTCAGCCCAAAATACAGTAGGAAGTCCTGACTCAAACAAAAGACTCCTAGCAATACACAGCAGTGTTTGATTCAACCTCTCTGCTCGTCCATTTTGCTGGGAACTGTACCTCAGCCTGCACCTGGCAAACAGTAGGTAAAACACTCACGTGACCCATTCTTTTGTGACACATTACTGCTTTTTTGGCTTTTAGTATACATGCATTAACATCACTGTCAAGTTGTGCAGTGCACTTAACTACATTTCCTTTAACACTATACGTAGCTCTCACATTCTACAATGTATAAATCCCTGCCCAGGTTGTGGCCAGTAAACAAACACTCATTCTCATAATACACTTTCACACATCTGTTTTTAACTGTAACTTCCAGACCCTTTAAGTCAGTTTACAGACATTAGATTCCCACACAAACCAGGAACATAAATTACATTACTTAGCTTTAGCTACTGACAGGCTACAGGGTCAGGCCTGTTGATGCTTATTGCAATGCTGTGTCATGTTGTGTGTATCTTACGCCGAAATACAGTAGAGTCGATTGCATTACGTGTACTCCATTTCAAGCATCTGGCCCTCTTCAGATAACCGTGTCACCTCATCCAGTGTACCCCGTGTATTACAGGTGTGAGACTGACCTAACAAGGTCTCGGAAGCCTTGAAGCAACAGTGTATCAGTACGCCAGTGTGAAACCAGCACCCGAGGTGGCTTACAACCTCGGGACCCCTCCCCCTTTTTTCACTTGCCGCAAGTTCGCTTTCATGATGTAGAGTGCGTAAGGAGTTGGAAAGGACACAGCGTTGATCACACCCTGAGAAGTAATCAAGAGTCCCATGCTCATTCGGGCGAGCTGGCGTCCTGTCACCGGCAATCACTCCAACAGTTTGTACCCCATTAGGGTTTTCACAATGGCAACATCTGCCACACTGCCTACGCACAGGCAGGCTTGGCTAGGCCCTTGTGCCTCACTTCTCCTCACACACCTCGCCAATGTTAGATAATATGCCCACCAGGGGAATATATTTTGTTTAACGGCAGTCACGTTAAACATCTATTATGAAGGTATAACACAGTTGAATATGGTTCTTTATATTTTGACGTAGGGTGCTGGGGGGTGACGTATAAATGACGATGACTCTGACTTGGTAGGTAAGTCGGGCAGGATGTGAGTCACAAAGTGAAGGGAATTGACTGGCTAGCAGGGAGAGTTGAGATGAGACGGATAGTGGGGAAAAGGGTACACGGCGGACACCACGGAGGAAACCCCTTTGATGATCCCAAAGTTGACAGGCCGATGACCGTGGGGCAGGCTACGTACCAGTGGATTGTTGCACACTCTAAATGACGGATTCATCAGAGACTTATTAGTGCCAGTTTCCATGCTACAACACACTCAAATGTACACTACGCGTCACTAGGGACGGGGTGAGCAAGCACTATATAATAAAAGACATGGTTTGTTTCCGTAGTTTACTC
>PNEQ01048569.1:7683-23455 GCA_003012365.1 Medauroidea extradentata | reverse complement strand
ATAATTATATAATAACCAGTGGTGTAATCAAGATTTGTGTTGGTGGGATCTTAATCTGGGAATATTTTAAAGGACCGACGATCGTCCCTTTGAAGCAGGAAGGGAGGAAATGGGTTCTCCCCCAGAAAATTATGGATTTTAAGGTGCGATATAGTGATATTTTAGCGCTTTTGTAACAAAATATTGTGTTTTACAATGACTGAAATGTTAATATGATTTCCTTTTTATTTTATTTTTTTCCTCAAAATCTTGTAAAGGTTTTCGTTAAACCATTCATGCGCGTTTCATTATTGTGTTACTTGTGGCTATCACGCAATTAGTTACTACTTAATATGAAAGAAGTCATAGTGTATTAGTCAATGAAAAATACATTTCCAACAACTTATTAAATTTATAAGTAAATAAAATTTGTTTTTATATTGGACTTTTTGAGATTTATACATACATAAATACGCACACACACGCACACACACACATACATACATACATATATACATATATATATATATATATATATATATATATGTATATATATATATATAGGGGTCCGTGTCCTAATATGTATACACACACACACATATATATATATATATATACACATAAGTGTGTGTGTGTGTGTGCTGTGGGGGCCGTGTCCTAATACTTCACCCATAGTTGTGCGTGTGTCATATTTTTTGCTATGCCGATACTTTTTAAAAGTTACATACGGCTTATTATCTGCTTTGATTACTAACGCATGCTAGGCTTACTGGTACATAATACTATAAACGGTATAAGACCTAAAATTACGCTTATAAATAGTTGTACTATCCAAAATTATAAATGTACCGTCAACTGGTGACCTAACATTGTATCAAACTGAAAGATTAAGAAAATGTTCATTTGGTAGTGAAACAGTCACTCAAGCAAAAATGAGCTAACGTTTTCTGAACAGGCAGTCCGAATAGCAGCTACAAGAATTCTAAACGAAGTCAACTGCGCTCTGTTGGTGAAAACTAAAACCAATACGAAACATCCTGAGATTAGAGAAAGATACGACGAAAACAGAAAGAGAATGTTTATTTCACTGTCACTTGGCCTAAACGTCATTTGACCTAAACATCATTTAGCGTAAACATTAACTTGGCCTACACGTCACTTGGCCTAAAAGTCACTTGCCCTAAGCATCACTTGACCTAAAAGTCACTTGGCCTAAACGTCACTTGGCCTAAACGTCACTTGGCCTAAGCATCATCTGGCCTAAACACCACTTGCCCTAAACGTCACTTGACCTAAACGTCATTTGCCCTAAACGTCACTTGCCCTAAACTTCACTTGCCCTAAACGTCACTTGTCCTAAAAGTCACTTGGCCTAAACGTCATATGATCTAAACGTCACTTGCCCTAAACGTCACATGGCCTAAAATTCACTTGCCCTACTCGTCACTTACCCGAAACATCACTTGCCCTAAAAGTCACTTGGCCTAACAGGCATTCAGCCTAAAACTGTTTTAGGTCATATGACTTTAGGTCAAATGGAGTGTACCCGACGGAGAGCCATTATGAAGGGACAGTTGTACACTCTCGCCAAGAACGCAGTTGCTTGGGTTTACACCGACTTCCCGGCGAGTAATATCGCCTTAAGATCTCTCGTCGTTGTTAATAGGCTGATCGGGTCGTCTTGTCAGCGGTCTGCCGCCCTGACCTTCGACGCCCGAACCCCCGAAGACACCCCCGACGTGCGACCTCGCGCAACGGCCTTCGACCGCGGTCCGTTTAGCTCTCACTTCTCTCTCCACACTGTCCGAAAACCCGCACCGGTCCTGGTATTGGTAATCCGGCCAATGGGAAGAGAGCATTCAGAAACAGCCCCGCCTACCGAAGCCAACCCTGTAGTACACCATCGTCGCATTTATTTAATTCAATTGGCTGGCATATTTTGTTTATAACCTGCATAATTATCATTTGTTTACTTAACTTATATTACTTATTTAAATTAACAGATTACTCTAGCCAAAAGTCTAATTCGTATTATGTTTCATAGTCTCTAAGCCTAGTTCCTATAGGCTGCTGCATCACCCCTCCCCTACTGGCCAGAGTGGTCCAGCAGAATGGTGTGAGAAGAGTAATGGGCAGGACGGCGCCACTACTCCTAGGCACCACCTGCTATCCTGGCCCGAGGGACTGGTCCAGATTCTCACATATTTCTCTTATTTAATCTCAACTCAATAAAAATCCTCGTAGCATATTTTGCATTGCAGATTCGGTATCGTGACGTGATACCGAATCGAATGAATGGTCACATGACCAGACAATTTCAATTTCGCAGATTACCCTAAATAAGTATATATTTTACTTAATACCTTTCTACACCAATACCTGCATGTTACAAAGGGCATGCAAATTTTCATCAATCCAAAATCCGTGTAGACTAACGCTCCGAGCCAGCCCCTTTCGTGAGCACCAACTATTTATTTATTTTACCTATTCATCACATCTCCAACTCACATAAAGCTGAATTTTCTAACTATTACTTGTGCATTTTCTACGTTAGAGCAATGATAAATTACATTGTTATCATTATACATCTTATAAATCTCCGGCTAAACCCACCGGTTACAAATGAATCATCATCAATTTCAATAAGGTGTGCCATGAGAAATGCATATTTTAGGGGAGATATCAAATGGAAAGCGCAATGCAGGAATAGCGAGATCTAATTATGAACAGTGCGATCCAATATGAAACATTCAGGTGAAAACTTAAGAAAAATTTAATTTACTAACAAATTATAAGTTTTGTGTATGTTTCATCAAAATATATGTAATATAATTCTACGTGAGGCAGATCGGTGCATTTTCAAGTTTCTATTTCAAAGCAGAAGACTACAAACTACTATTCAGTCTCATTAATTTGATATTTCGATGTTTTGAATAATAAACAATTAGTATGCTTTGAATGTTACAGAAATTACAATGTTAAGCAAATTCAAATATTTCGTATTATGACATGTATTGATACATGACAAATATTTCCCTTCATGAACGGTACAGACGAATTTTCTACATTATTAAATCAAGAGCATTACAAAATAGCTGGAAAGAATATAACTGAATAACAAATTTTTTGGGACATCATCAATAATATATGCCACAGTAGAAAAAAACACACACACATTATTATTAATATATTTTTTTACTGTGAAAGAGTACGGTTTATTTTTGCAGTAAAATTGAAGTTTCGAAACCAAACTAGGCACCCGGTATAAAAATCTTACATTGTCTATCTATAATGAAGAGAAATATAAACAAAAATTAATTGCTTAGTCTTTGTCCATGTTTTCTGTAAAAAAAAAACGAATAAAAAGTGAACTGCACAAAATGTTCAAAAATGAAATTGTATCAAGTATAACAATACATACATATCACAATCTCAAACAGTTAAATTAGAAAAATTTACATGACTATATGTCTATTTATATGTTATGAAAATTGAACTAGTGAAGTCATCCGCTAATCGATACAATTAATCTGGACAACAATCTTAGTAGAATAATATAAATATATGACGCAATTCTTTATTAACATTTTCATACACATGAACGAATGCCTTCTGTGCACTGTTTGGCGTGTTACTCTCTCTTACAATTCCAATAGCTCCATCATAAGTATGTACACTTAACTATTTAGGGTAGTACTTACGACACACCTCAGGTATATTAAAAGTTTTACTGCCGAACGAAAATTACTCTTAACACTGAGATTCCTTTTCTACCTTAATTATTATGCAATACTGCCAAACAGTAACTAACATAACGTATTTCGTCTATAAACCTACTAATGTAGAGGTATTAGTGGATAAAATTAAGCCAATGTGTTTCTTAAACACGTTTACAAACGAATGCCGTTGCAAACAGTGCCGGAGTAAAAGAAACAGTACATCCAAAAACTTCCTAAACTGTAAATAGAACCTATTGTTACAAATTGAGCAAAAATTTTCTCGTGCGCAATTCTCTAAGGTCTTTGGGATAGAAGTCTTATAATTAGAAATAAAAGAGTTTAATTAAGTTATTGATTTACTATCTCACAAAGCTTACAGAAATACAGAAAAAAAAAAACAATAATTTTCACAGCACCCTTATTACGCACACAATTACTACAGTACCACAGAAACATTAATTAACTTTGACAATTAAAGCACAAACAAATGTTTTCCATTAATAAATGACGACAAACCACTATAAAAAGTTTAGTCATACATCCAATCAACAGCCCCTCAAATAGTGACAATGCACAACCTTAAGAGTGGTGATGGCTCACCATGTGCTGCGCAGCACCACGCGTGCACCACTGTCTTCACTATTCAGGTTGCTACGATTCCCTTTTCTGTGACACAAGTTATTGCGTCCATGGATGATAATTAACAACTCGGGCAAATATTGTTAAACCGGTCTCGCGTACCGTCGCGCCGCTCACAGAGGTGGAGAGAGTTGTATTTCTGCTGAAACCGTTAACATTATGTACACGAAGCTTATGCTTGCCATTGCAAATATTTAACGTAAGTATTTTTATTGAAATGTTTCGACGAAATGGCCGGATACGACGCCAACAGCTCCTTCCGCACTCACCTTTTCTTCTTCCTCTCCAATCGGGAAGTCGGCCCTCACATCTTAACTTTTGGCGGGAAAAAGTCCCCAGTGTACAATAATCCTTGGGCATGCCTTCCAGCCAATGGAAACACTGGACTACCTAGCTCCGCCCCTCGTGAGCAAAACGTCGCGCAATTCTTGACCATTATTTATTTGTTTGCCAAAGCTTAATTATTACACATTTGTTGACGTACCCTTGATTAAAAAATAGCATTTTCATTGATTAGCTATAACTATACTGACACCGATAACTATTCAAATAAATAAAAGTAATCCCCACAGCCAGGTTTTACAGTGGTGCTGTGGCAGAAGAAGAGATGGATGGAAAGTGGAGGGAAGGGGCTGCCGGCCGGTTCAGACCTTTTGTGGCGGCAGACCATCCCCTCTCCTGACTTCGAGGCACTTGATTTCCATTTACTATTATCTACTATACTAATCCTAAACTACTTAAATCTATTAATACAACTAAATTACCATTATTTTCAGTACCAATGTGTCAAGATGGTTAATTTGATACCCGACACGAGGTATCTACAATCACAAAAGCATGCACAGTACAGAATCATAGAGCCGCGCGGCCGCACAACGCTAGCTACTGCGCATGTGCAGTACAGAATCATAGAGCCGCGCGGCCGCACGTCGCTAGCTACTGTGCATGTGCAGTACAGAATCATAGAGCCGCGCGGCCGCACAACGCTAGCTACTGTGCATGCACAGTACAGAATCATAGAGCCGCGCGGCCGCACAACGCTAGTTACTGCGCATGCACAGTACAGAATCATAGAGCCACGCGGCCGCACAACGCTAGCTACTGAGCATGTGCAGTACAGAATCATAGAGCCGCGCGGCCGCACAACGCTAGCTACTGAGCATGTGCAGTACAGAATCATAGAGCCGCGCGGCCGCACAACGCTAGCTACTGCGCATGCGCAGTACAGAATCATAGAGCCGCACATGGCTGTCGTGCGCGACTCGAGCCGACTGCTTGGTGGATCAGTCCAGTCGCAGCGTCGCGCATTGCGGAGTGTGTTTTTGTTGCAATCATAAGTCAACAGTGGCATTTTCTAGTGCAGAAGATATTGTGCTTGCCGAGTTAGTTGCCCAGCATCCATGTTTGTACGATTTAAAGCACATACATTATAAAAATCAGAACACACGGGAAAACGTGTGGTCTGAAATAGGAAAACAATCCGGAAAACTGTTTATTTACATAAAGAAATCATTTAACGTACAGATTTACTTTGATATGCCATAAACATGCTGACATCGATACATAAAATGTTAGTAAGTAGTGTAAATTGCTAAATGTTATATGTATGTGTTGGTTGTTTATTTTTTTAATACACTGTGTTTTTGCCATTTTTTAGTAGGCAGCAATATACTGAACGTACTTACAAGGTTTCTTTAGTTAAAAATCAATACCGAACATGTTTGATGCTTTGACTATTTACACTGGTTCGACAATATGTTTTCACTATTTCTATTATGTACATACTCTCATTAGGCTACTTACAAAAGACTACACAATAACGTATTGTTTTAAGACAGACAAAGATATATTATTTCACAAAAAACAACCATTACGAACATGTTGGCATACATTCATTATATATACTAGTCAGGAATATCAGTTTTTCTAGCTGCTCTGTATTGCCACAGTACAGACCCTTGAGGGCTGTTAAAATACTTCTTGAAATTATCTCTGACTTCAAACCCCTCCATGTTTCTGAAGTCAACAGGTTTGGCCAAAGCCAGCGTAATACTGTCCACAGTTTTAGGCACTAAAGGTCATAATTGTAGTAGCATCGATTGTTGGTTTCGAGGTAGGCATCACGTAATAAATTATGCAAGCAGCAAGCTGTCATAATTAAATCATTAGCAGTTTTGGCATGTATGGCTATAGGTGCGTAAAATTCTCAGAAAATAAGGCTCAACAATGCAAAACTATTTTCTGAAATTCTTCTTGCTCGGGAATGTCTATAATTAAAGACTCCTATTTGTATATAGTCTCGGGCCTCTAGTTAAGTGAATGGTTTCATCATATGATCACTGAGACTGAATGCCTTATCACCTACGAGCCAGGCAATGGAGCAAGAGGTGGGAAAAATTCATTATTTTTCATCAATCTTCCCATTCCTGTTTTCTCAAAATTCCATTGTCGCCCTCTTTCACATAGGAACCAATGTCAACAAGAATAAACTTATAATTAGCATCTACAGTAACAAGTAAAACTATTGAAAAAATCCTTGTAATTATAAAATAAAGAACCATTCTTGGAGGAGCATAAGATGGGTGTGTTTACCGTTAATTGTACACATACAGTTTGAGAAATTCCACTGTGTTTTGATTCAGTTCCCATTTCAATCAGAATATCTTTGGTAGGACTTATCATCATAATTGGTGGTAGCTTCTTGGAAAGGACAGTTAATATTAATTTCACAATGCTGCTTATGTAACTTTCTGGTATGCGAAATGCAAATGCTAATGATCTGAATGACTCTCCAGTAGACATGAACCTGAAACAATCATAAAGTGAAACCGACAAATTAAACAACTAATAAGTTGGTTATATTATTATGTTATAAAACTTTCTTCAAGGTGACAACAGTAAAAAGAGGTGGAAGAACATGAAAGATACCTACAACTGGCACAAGAGGGAAAGAAAAATGGGGACAAGAGCAGCATCCCACTTAAAACATACAAAGTGGCCTTCTGCCGATGTTTTATCATTCCTGGATACTGTACATTATGAAAGGGAGTAAGTACAGCAATGAAATGTTAATCTATTTCGGGTAATATTCAAAACAGGTGAAGATAGCAAATGCAAAATAGGTGAAACTTGGGCCACCCTTCCCCTCAACACCAAGAGCCATAACTTGCTTCAGAACTTGTATGATTTTTATGTGACCTACATTATGTTAATATTTATAAATTTTCACTTATTGTTAATTTTTGTGTAGCTAACAGGTGCAATTTTGAGTAAATGTACTGTGGAAAAACATAAGGGAACGTTGGGCACAACAAGCATACTACTGAGCTTTTGGGGCAAAGTAGGGTGGATGTGGTGTAGTAGAATCGGGTTAAAGGCAATGTAAAACAAATAATCAGAACCACAATTAAAAGAATAAACTTTCAACATTAAGTTAATGGATACGATATGAAGTGTACAGAAATAAAACCATTAGGTCCATATATTGAAAAAAAAAGTTTTATTATCTCCAGAACGGATGATTTACAATAAATAAAAACTGTCTCTGTTTCAAGGAATGTACGAACTTACCAAGTTATAAGAATGTAAAATGTGTTGCACGACAAGATGCAGCAGCGAAGATCTTGACACACACAAACACATGTATATACATATGTATCTTCCCATTGGTGTGTAACAAAGGTAAATGGTTGTACTGACATCCCATAAATTATGACACTCAATATCAATGTTTAAGTGTCTTTGTTTTTCATTTGTGTTTAGTAACACATTCTCTTAAGTGAATACTTAAATGAAAATAGCATGTTAACTTTAAATGATAGAAACATATGACTCAATAAATTTTATGTTGTGTAACAGACACTAATAATTATTGTATTGTTGTAACGAATAACACCCGTTCATTATGTATCAACATTTCAGTGTTATTTTTATTTTCCTTGTGTGTCTAGTTCTTGCAAATTCATTTCTTAAATGACTGTGTTTGTTACTATATTTATGGATACCGTAATTATATTAGGCTGCAATAATACAACTAACCTCAGTGTTAATGCCAGCTACACTTAAGATGTTATGGGGTTACTTACTTTGTTACATGACTGGCATCTTCTGCTATACTCAATACATAATTAAACTGATTTGCACATAACCTGAAAAACACTCGAAATTTTGTGTCGTGTTTCATAATGTGTCTGTAAAAAATGTACGGAATCCTTCTTCGTGTCTTAATTTAAACATGTTATGTGCGTCACGGTTCTTGTTATTTGTTTTTAGTAACAACTGTAGAAGTTCATCATCTTTTTCGTCTAAAATAACCACTGAACAATGCCACATACATACATACATACATACATACATACATACATACATACATATATCTATCCTTTGTTAGCTGGAATAAAACTGAGTAGAAAATTTACACGTTGCTACTGCAGTCATGGCATAGGAATTGCGGTTTCCAGCCGCGTATTACGAATTGAATTCGTAATTGGAAACCACAATTCCTATGCCACGTGTTAATCGCAAGGGCCGCGCGACTCAAGCCGCGCGGCTTTAACTAACCGCGCTGTCGGAATCGCGTCTTAGGAATCATACCTTTAAGGAGGTGAAAGGAGCAGAAGTATGTTTTTGGTTAATTATAACAAACATCGAACCCTTCGGGATACAGTGTTGCTTTTTACTTCAAAATGATGCTGTTGTGAATACCCAAAAAGTGAATTTTAAATTTTTCGAAATTCGACTCTCAAAGAGTAAATAGAGGGGAAATGTGATTTGTATTATTCTTCCATAACTATCGTACCAGTCGAGATATCGCAGTTATGTTTGCTTCAGAATGATGTTTACGAAATGACAAAGTATATTTCAGGTTATTTCCGAATTCGGCTCCAAATATGTGAAAAAAGGTAAAATGTGTATTCGATTCATGATCAATATATATATCGATTTCACTTAATTTTTATACACTGACACAATTCTTGCTTAATACTAATGCTTGCTTAAATACTTGAAATGTAGTGTATTGATTTTTCAAAATTTGACACCTATGGAGGTGAAAATTTACGGGATGAAAGGTGTTTTTGATTAATCGTCTATATAGGTTTTTAAATCAAAGGGATATCGTTACGGTTTCCACTTATGAGACGCCCATACAATAATTACGAAGTTCGAATCATACAGGGGTGAAAACAGATGGAATGTGTTCTACAAAAATCGACTAATGCTATCGAATATGTCGAGTTATAGAGCTATTTTTCGTTTTATGATGATGAATACGAAAATACCCGTAAATATATTTCAGTGATTTTCAATATCTGAACTCTTAGGGTTGTGAAAGAGCGGGAAAAAAATTTTATTGAATCGTCGATTACGCTTTGACTTAATTGGTATAGCCCACGATTTTTCGCGAAAAGAATTCTGCAACAGTTTGTGTCAATGCCTTATGTGCACATAAGAAGCTCTGCTTCATGGTTATTGGCAGAATGTACTATTACTAGGGACTGAAAAATTTCGCAAATTCAATGACCTGTAGGCTATAATCCATTATACTGTACATACTTAAGCCCCGACTGTTTGTCCACTAGCTGCTACTCAGTGGAACAGCAAACTATGAACGAATAGACGGGTCTTGAGTATGCATAGTACAATGTATTCTAGCCTACAGGTCATTGAATTCGCGAAATTTTCCGGCCTCTAACTATTACACAGACGTGGCTCATTTGACTTGTGCCAACAGGAACAAGGTTACTGCGACACCACACGTTTGTGATTTACGGGTAGAACCCTAGACGCTGAGAGTTATAAACAACCAATCACTGACCATAAAACCGGACTGCATATGTGCACAAGGCATTTAAACGAGTTGTTGCAGAATTCTTTTCGCGAAAGATCGTGGGCTCTATCAATTGGTTATCGACGTGATTTTCACCTCAATCGATTACTTATACAAATGTTTAATCTGTGATGGTAAGATTTTACGAAATTGAAACACTGAAGAGGTGAAAAGACATAAGATTTGTTTTCATTTACCCCAACACGCACATATACATATATACACACACACACATATACCTAACCTATTGAGATACTGAGATGTGTTTTGCTACAAAATGATGCTTACGTAAATACGAAAAATTATTATCTCAGTTCTTTTACTCAGAAAATAACTATCAAACACTCTAGGGGGAGGGGGTTTACTTAGTCTTAGTAAACCTTTCAAAGCAGACGATTCGAAAAAACAAGTACAACCACACAGAAGTATCTTATAAGGACGTTATTATTCTGCATTTGTATCGTTACATATGGGTATATAACCTCAATGTGCCCAGTAACGGAATATTTTATTTATTTTTAATGAACTTCCCAAGGTACATATATTGATGGCACAGTCATCAATGATAGTGCTCGAGATAAATGAGTAATCATACCACGTATACTACTTATACCATCTGAATACTCTCTTATATTCGTATACATTTCTGTGACTATTAATATGGTTCGGCACAGTAATTCAAAGTGGTAGGGATAGGCATAGGACTGCTTTTAGCTATAGCTTCTTAGACGTTTGCAGCGTGAACTCAACCTGCAGCTTATTTATCCTAACACATAACAGCCGAGCTACTAATTTGGCGTACAAAGAAGTCCTTCAGTTGAATAAATATACGCTATTACAAGTAATACGTTCGGGCAATGCCACGGAAGGACTGCTAAATTATAGTTAGTTTGTTCGTCTTATGTGCGTTTCTATTCCAATCATCAGAATGCGATGAAGTCTCTGCAAAACAAATTGGGTGAGGGCAGGCAAAAAGAGGTAGAGGAACAGAAAAAGATACAAAAATAGTGAACAAATAAACATTTGTAAGTTGTGAGTGAGTGGGGGAAGCAGGAGGAAATTTCGAGTTAGAGGGGCAGAACAGGGTAGGCTACCCCCCCAAAAAATTTAATTTTATAAAAAAATTGTTGGTGAGTTGTGTGAGCGCTCACGAGTTTCTACCAAAACAAATGTTTTGTACTTTATGGAAGGTGGGTGGCGAAACAAAGGTACAGCTTTATGGGAGGTGGGTGGCAAAACAAAGGTACAGCTTTATGGGAGGTGGGTGGCAAAACAAAGGTACAGCTTTATGGGAGGTGGGTGGCAAAACAAAGGTACAGAGGCAGAAAGGGGTGACCAGAAAATTTCATGGAACAATTTTCATTTTCAAATTTTTTTCCAAAACACGTGTTAGTTATCTTAATCATAATTTTGCCCTATTTTTAACGCTTCAAAACTTTTTGTTTCAGAAATATTACCGCATTAAATGGAAATCGTCGCAAACTGAGTTGCGAGAACCAGCTAGTAAAGGACTAAAATAATTTGGAACATTTTACTATCATTGTGTTCAGAAAGTGCTTCAATACTATCTTATATCCCTGAACCAGATTATAACTTGAAAAAGATGGGAAATTAGTCTATTAAAATAACTTAAAACATGTGGATACCATAATGTGAGAGTACTTTACACGACCCATTTAATTTTAATTCATGAAAACCTCCTTGCCATCATTCCCTCTGAAGTATTATTCATCTTGAAAACTAAGCACGATGAAATTCTCAACAACATAAGAAGCTATAAACCGTAATTTACAAGAAATTATTATGGTGCAAAGTAACCCCAAATTTTGGTAAACGAATTTCTCATATGGTAACGCAAAGAATAATGGGAAGTTCACGTTTAGCTGAGAATTTTATACAACTAACATCTGAGACCATGAGAGACGATGAGGAAGCGATCACTCCTGTTGGAGGTGAGTGCTCAAATCACTCGGTCACTGCAGTCCTGAAAGTCACAATGTTACAAGAATATTCTTAACAAAAATAGCTAAATAAAAAATTATCATTTATAATCGTTTCCATATCGGTGTGTGAACTTACAACTAACACTGAACACTCTGTCTAGGACCATGTTAAGACTTCACAGAAGTAACATAAACAGAGATAACTTGTCCAATAAATGTTGCTACAGGTGGATCACTCTCTCATGTTCTGCTGAGCACCTCCAGGTTCAGTCATTCAGAAAATAAATGCTCACTACTGAATCAGGATTGTGTAGTGTTCACAAATTGATCATGTTGAATTGAGTGCACTAGCATGCATGCTGTACCGTGTGCCTTATCTTCGTTATGTGGTCATCCAGCATATTGTACTGTGATCAAAATTATTATTTTTATATGAATTTTCATTACTATTTCTCTGGCACATTAAAAAATTTTCCAAAAAGGAAAACTGAAATCCTCGATTAGATAAACATAACATTTATTTTATGACTTACTTACTTTACTAGATAAAAATTTGTTTCCACGAAACTATGACTAACATATACAAATCCGAGATAATATATAATGCATGTCTCTATTTTCCATAAATTCTATAATACAGCATCTATTTCATTGACAAACGTCTGATTGCATGTTGTGTAAACATAAATGGCGATCGTCTGAAGTGAATACACCAGCATATAATTGTTATGATGTATATTGTTTTTGTATGTAAAGTATTCCTTTGACAGATTCTAAATTAAGTGAGGAGCGTAAAATACATTAGTATATTGTATTTTAGTCGCCACGAAATTAAATTAAAGGGCAACAATATAAATACTACTCGTAACTTGGGATTCGACAACCAAATTTTATTGAAAATTAATCTTAAAATGTGTTCTGAAAACCATTTAACATTATTAAAATAGCAAATTAGTTACATATTTTAGATGTTACAATAATTGCGTGCCCAAAAAAAATTTTGATTACTTGTTTTATAAAAAAAACTTTGAGTTGATACAGGAAACCGTGTGATTAGATAATAATTATAACCTTATCAATGCAGTGATAAATAACTGGAAATAAAGTAATTGGCAATATGGCGTACAGTAAACTTTAATTATGTAATTTGTATCTTCGTTTTCATAGTCATTGTCTTGCAACGTAATATAATTATAAAGGATGCCTCACTAAGAGAACAATTATTTATGCAGAATTTCCTTCAATTAATAAATAATTATGCTTAAATTTATTCCAATGACGAATTTTAAAGCATGTAGAGTGAATTTCGTTGAATGATTAGAATCTGGAGATGTATCTGTTTTGTGCAAGGAAGGTACAGATCTAACAAAAATTAAACATTTGGTATGCTTGGTTTTTGCATGCATATAGTTTGTGTATATTTTTTACGAAACTTTTACAATTTATTAGGTTTAAACTGCTATCATGTTTATATTTTCCGTATTTCGATTACTCGAAACGTTGGGTATTCTGATGTGTCAGTACAATTTTTTTTTTAAATTGTCCTTTGTCTAGTTGGTTGGTTCAATTTATGTATAGTGTTACCAAACCTCCTTCCCAACCCGAAGCCCATTTGTATTTACTGGTACCATACATAATTTTGTATATAGATGCGAAGTGGTGTCAGCGGACACAGGCCATGGCATGTCTTGGGATGTCTTGTAAAAACTAAAGAAATCACACTGTCCACAAACTGTCCCTTGGCGTGTGCCAGGCCAGAGCCAGGCCCGGGTACCTGCTATTCAAGGTTTCCTGACCCTTGTAATCCCTCGCAGACTTCCTGCTGTGAGCCTTCCTACCTATACTTCGCAGCAGCCAGCACGAATCTTGGCCAGCACGTAGTTATACAAACTGCCGTCCGCAATACATTCCAGCTAAGTAAACGCTGATTGTATTTATTCTCGTCTTTCTTATGTTTTTTAAGCTTTACGTATAGCACACACATGTGTGTCATACCTTATTCGATTCTTACACCATTATCCTGTAACATATCACAAATATGTTTTGATATATTTAACGGGGATGTCGTAGTTGGCATTTTTCGGGAACACTGCATTACTAGCAGATTCAGTGTTTTCCATACGTCAACATTTTAATTAATTATCAAGTAACTATGACATGAGCTGCGATGGAACTTCGCTAAAGCACAGAAGAAGGTTATTTTCATATGTAGTGCCAGTATCAAGTTCCTATCTTTACAAAAAATGCCTCAAAAATCGACAGTTGGATCAATGTAATTATGAAACAAAATGTTAATTATTAAAGTTAAACGGGCGGAATTACTTAAAATTTAGCGGATATATTATACATTACGGCATGAAAAAATTGTCAAAGTTTCATTACGAAATTCTAAAATAATATTTTCTAGGATTCACTCTTAAAAGTGTAGCGTATTGGTTACGGTACATGGCAACTAATTTTAAGGATCCGGGATCAAAACCCACTTACATAATGTATTTTTAAAATAATACAATTAGATAGTTTTGCAAGCGTCTGAGAGAAAAATGTTTTAATATTTTTTAAACCATGTATTTTCCATTTTCACAACCATATTAATACGATGTCTGTAATGGCATATTTGCTCCGTAGAAACAGCCATTTAAAATGAATTGCGAATCGCGAAAGTAATTTTTTATGTGATCTAGTAGGATAGTGTAAAAACATTAAAATAATAGGTCTCATATGGTTACGCTTGCATTTAGGCAAAATGTGTTTATTTTGTGCGTGTTCAATCACTCGTTACTTCACATATTACGTAATGAACACGTCATTAGTGGTAAATAGTACCGCAATAGGCTCATACCTCACTGTTATACAACAAAAACAACAATTTTTTTTGCTGTACGCTAAACCAAAACCACACAATAGCCCAGAAGTATTCTTTGCTGTAGACACTTATGTATTGCATATGAACCTAACACCCGTAATGATATACAAAATACTATTGATTATACAAGTTGTTAAATTTGGGTAAAGAATCAACGGTTCCATGCAAAATCTGAGAAACAATATTATACTAACCTGAAAGATTATTGAACTCACTTAAGATTTATAATACCAGCCCAGAGAGTACAGGTTTACTTAATGTATTATTGCATATTACATTGCTCGGATATTGCTCTGATATTGTGCGATATAACAACGTGCGTAACACTAAACTTTTATAAAACCTCCGACTCGAATACCTTTGAAATATAACATCTGTTACATTTTGTGATTGACTACATATGTATAACCGGAAGAGTGGTAACCGGAATTTCGGCACTTAATGTTAATCTTCTGAAGAATAATAGGGAATCTAAATATTTAAAATATTTGATAGCATCATATAATCTAGATATCCTGCCTTTAAATGATACACATCACTCGATAACAACTGACACATGGCTAGATCTAATGATTACTTCTAGGAGCGACAAAATACTATATCATGGGCAGGTTGTCTTACCCGGTTTGTTTCATCATGTTGTAATATTCTTATCATATTCATTACGCACTCCAAAGTTTGTTCCTAAAACTTTAACGTGCATAAATTAAAAGTGAATAAATGCCTGTTGCTAGCTGCAGTAACACTGCTCCCCTGGCAGCATGTTGAAGTGGCTGACACTGTAGATGAGAAAGTGGCA
>PNEQ01048568.1:6623-23454 GCA_003012365.1 Medauroidea extradentata | reverse complement strand
TGTGACGTTTCTCATTTGACTGTACCAATCACAATAAGGTTACTGTAACACCACACGTCTGTGATTTGCGTGTAAAACCCCACGTCACACGAATGTCAAAACATCCAATCTCTGACCGTGAAGCAAGTCTGCAGACGTGCACACAAGTCACTGACACAAAGTGAGGCAAATTTCTTTTCGCGAAAAGTTCATGTCTCTACTTCTCAATTATGTGAAGCCCGCAAAGTGGTTTATCACGATATTACGGTATGTCACGAAACATTGTCAGCAGCGGCGAAGTGTGGACGTGTTCCAAGGCAAGCAGTATGAGATCCGACTATACACTCTGAGCAGGTGACAGTTGCGTTGCTGAGACCTAGGTGTATTACTGAGAACTGCTGGCTGTGGAACGTACTTGCCTTTACCAGTCAAATGGTTCTACAGGCAACAGAGAGTTCTGTATAGTCACTGCTAATTATCGCATGCCCTAGAACACTTCACGCCTCGCCACTGATTGTCAGTCTATCATATACGTAGAGACACTGGAAAATCGCGAAAATGTTTAAGATAGTCTCCAATGAACTGTAGTATTTTAACCGTGACACGTGTGAACAGTTTTCTGGCAAATCACACACGCTGTGTGTTCAAGCTGTAAAGTTCTAACTGGGTTTGTTGAAGAGAGAAACAATGCTACAAATAAGCCATAGCTAGGGCCCGGTAGTTTTTACGAAAAGATTTTTGCAGCACTTTGTTTCAGTGCCTTACGTGCGCACCTGCATCTCTGCTGTGTGGTCAGTGATTGGATGCCTTAACACCCAGCGTCTTTAGGTTAAACACACAAATCACAGACGTGTTGTGTCACAGTTAACCGTGTACTGATTGGCGCAGTCAAATTAATAATGACTCTGCACAAAAACACTCTGCAAATAATAATGAAGTTGAGGTGCAGGTGTACACGTAAGACACTGAAACAAAGTGGGGCAAAAATCTTTTCGCGAAAACTACCGGGCGCTAACCATAGCCAATTTCGATACGAAACAGTCAGTGTTATATACAGTATGTTGCAACCTAGCAGATAGTCAACTATTCCCGCGGTTTTCCAATATCTCTACATATACGTATTATCTGGAAGTAAAATCATATCCACCTGTGAATAGGCATGCGAGGAACGTAATTGGCTGATGGTAAAATTGTACCCTACACATCCACCGCGGTCCCTTACCAAATAGTTTACGAAATATTTGATGAACTTTTTCCTAAGAACCTGACTGGATTTACGGCTTTGGTAGAGATACACGAAAAAAAAGGGGAATCGGCCACGACCTGATGAAAGAACCATCACAGCATTCGACAGGAGGGATTTCGATAAATGGAAAGCCGACATCAGAATGGTTGGCTCGGGAATTGAATACAGGTCTTCCATAAGTTGAAGTGTTTCATCCATAATAACCCTCGCTTGGTATCTTATGTACTGAATTGATCAAACTTGGGGTGAAAAGTTTAAAAGTTTCCTTATTTGCATGCTGTGCTGCGTAAATTTCGCATACCATGTGCTGTTAAAAAAAAATCGTCCATTACAGTTAAGGAAGTTTATCAGTAAGTTTTAACTGTCTTATGACTGTGTAAAAACCCGCTTACTCTCTTCTTACGTTTGTCACACAGAACTAGAGCTAAGCGTGTTTATTCTGGTATATGGATGCAAATATACGCGTGACAAATTACAATGTGAGATGCGTACAAGAAACAAAACCACGACTTCTTGAATACAAACTAAACACGCTGCAGTAGGGCTGCAGACATTCTGCAAACAAATACATTCCTCGTGTACAATCTCGCTAATGTGATATTTTTGGTTGCAAAAATATTGTTAGTTTTTGTTCTTCACCAAACGACAGTCGTAATTTTCCGATTTTCGGATACATAAACAGTGGCATAACATATCAGTAAAATAAGACAATGTGGAGGTTAATTTTATTCAGTAGAGAACATGTTTAATCAGTTTTAATTGATACACTCTTATTAAGGACAGGTACGAAGTGAAAATAAGCAAATGGACGTAGCTACGAGATTATTAAATACGAAGTAGCCTACGCACTAATAAGAAAACAAAACATTATTTAAAAGTTAATTTCTCTATCATGCGTTTCGGTTGATTGAAATCGTACAGTCATCAAAGAAAATAATTTTGGTGTTTACACGCTATAACAGAAAGATACGCGCCACTAAAAAGAAACACAAATTTAAAAAAAAAATAAATATCAAGTGTGTTTGTTATATAATAATGCTGAAATTACCTGTTACGTCTTGTTTAGTCCCTTTTTAAAAATGTCTAGCAATGCGGCTTTGACTCGCGATTACATGAAACGAATGTGTGTGCAATGGACTACGGATTTATGTTCTTTTAAGGAGTTAAAAGGGGCCTCCGAAATTGTGGCAGCCCTTCCCACACTTACTGCCAGTAAGGCACAGGCCACGCGTAAACTTTGATACAAGTGTCTAGCGGGAGAAATTCAACTGTGTCTCAACTGTTCTGCGCGTGCGCGAGTAGTTGCTGCGATACGCAACAGCCACGTATTAACATTAATTGTAGTTTCCTAGCCTAACAAAACCTACCTTTCAATCAGAGCATAGCGTTTTTCCACTATTTAAACTAATGTAAGCTAATCTAAACTAATCGAAAGTAATTTTAACCATTCTTATAATCTAATCTAAACTAATTTTATCTGATATACGCTAATTAAAATAATCTTAACTGATTCAAGTTGATTTAAATTGATTCAAACTGATTTGGACTCATTTAGGCTCATTTCGACACATTTCGACACATATACACCAATTTAAACAAAACTAATCAAAATTTAACCTAAACAGGGGAAGGGGAATGCTCAAGCGCATGCGCGGATGACCTTTGGAGACGTAGTTGAATTTCTTCCGCTAGACTGTACTCTGAATACCTAGTTGCTATACTTTTTTCGTGCGCACAAACCTACGTTACAGCAACTTGACAGATGTTGACTCGCCGCGCAAATATCCGCAGTTGCCCTCTTTTGACAGGACGCTTTTGTTACCAAGTTGCTGCAATATCGGTGTCGTTTAGAAAGAAAAGTTTATACTCACCACGGACTCGGAGCTGATGCGCGGACATTAATTCTTGAAGTCGTGGTTACTTTAAAGCCAATCAAAACTCCAGCAGTTTGTCTACATACCCAACAAGGCCTACAAGATTTCAATAAAATGTCTGGAAATGATGTTCGGCTCTGTCAAATCTTCAGTTAAGGGAAGCATTTTGCTTTTTCCTGTCCAATCTGTATTTGCGACTTTAACTTTATTTACTTATTTCTTTCTCGAAAAATATCTTAAATCTATCGTTTGAAGGGAAGACGTCGTTGGATTTTATGTACTATAAATTGTCTTCTCAAAAACTTCTTGTTTAAAACATAAGTTTTTTTTTGCTTGATTTACACGAACTTCACGAAATTGCGCACTGCGACTGGAGATAAGAAGTAGGGTTTAAAGGGAAACTTTCTTTAAAATATAAAATTTAATTTATTTTTTTATAATTTAACATTTGTGTATGCAAAAGTGCATTTCTTGACAGTTATTTCTAGGTAAGATTTGTTTGTCATTACTGTTGTGATCTGTTATCTTAATTGGAGAGAATTATCTATTTGTCTCACATCAGAAAATATGAATTAAAATCAGCTCCTTTATGTTTGAAAATTTCTATTAGATTACGCTTCAGACTATGTTATACACTAAATTTCAAAATTAAACTTAGAAGCCGCGGTGGCCGAATTGTCAGTTCATTCGCCTCCCACCAAGGTGAACCGGGTTCGACTATCGGCGGGGTCGGTCCCCGGATTTTCGCATGTGGGAATCGTGCCGAACGGTGCTGTTGATTGGCGGATTTTCTCAAGGATCTCCCGTTTCCCCTGGCCTTTCGTTTGCTGCTCCATACTCACATCATGTAACCTCTCACCAGCCCTAAAGACCTACATGTTAAGTGCTGACCAAAATCTCTCTCTCACTCAAAATTAAATAATAAGAATTAGGTACAGAAGACAAACATAAAATAAATATATCTAGGGAACTAGCTCCTTAAAGTTACGGTGACAGCACTACACACGAAACGAGATGGTCGGATAGTCGGGAATAGGGAGAGAAGCGGCCATGGCCCGTAATAAAAAACATTCCCACCATTCGTCTGAAATCTCAACAAACGATGCGACTCGAGGAAGCGAAAAACCCTATTCCGTGATAACGGGGAGAAAAGTATTTCAGCTATAGGCTGTTCACTTTAAATTGAGCTTTTTCCAACATTTGTAATGACCAAAAACTGTATTTTATTGGGGCCGATAATAGGCTATGTTTTTAGTGTGGGAGAAACGTTTACACTGGTTTATAGTTCCGTGATATATTTCATATTGATAACAGTACAGATGAATACAAAATGGCCGAAAGATAAAATTAAGTAATGCTCATTTTATTTTGAACCGTATATATACATAAAATGGACGTAGTTACGCAAAAATGGAACCAACTCACAGTTCGCTGGAACTGAGATATTCAAGGTTAAAGCCTATACTGTGCGTATCTAAACCTTTTATAATCCGAATTTTTCGGGGCCTTTTATATCTTTCAAATTCTAGGATTTAATGCTTGTTCTTATTCTAGGACATACTTTCGACCTTCTCCTTTTACTTGGTATGAGTGTCTGAAAATACGTTATTTCGTTGGTTGGTTTCTTTTCCCTACTGCGTCCAAATAGCAACAGTTTCGCTGTTAAATGCGTTGAATATGGGGGAGATTTATAGTACACTTGACGCGAAAAATCAAACCGAGAGGGTTGCCAAGGTTCTATATTTATATTCCTTACGCAAAAATGTATCTTTGAAAGTGAGTTCGATACTGTCAACATATGTTACTTCACTTTTTTTTGAAACTGCTGTTTTATTGTAATTAGTTAAATGCAGGCGTAAGAAATATATTATTACGATGGATACCATAAATTTAACTCACGTAATGAAAGATAACGTTTTAATATAATACTAAACGTAGATAGCTTTTGTAATACTATAGAAATAGAAAATATCTGGACGCCGTATAAAAAGAAAAAAAAATGTCGTTTTCCTTAGAATCTGGCATATCCTATTTATGAGAGCCGTCGACTTGTGTTGCTTGCGAGCCTCGACTGGAAGCCACAGTATCTGTCAGATATTTCACACACCAACGATCTGGAGAATTGTTCCTACCGCGGTGCCTTCAACTGACATTTACATGAACAGCGGGGCATCATGGAGCAGAGAATAATGCACACGCCGCGTTAGGTTTGTAAGGGAAAAAAACTTGTCATCTAGAATATTGCCGGCGAGAGTAAATCATGAAAATGTCGACAAATGTTTTCCCTGTTTTTCAATTTTTTATTTTCTATGTAAATTGTTTGAAAATTATTTTACTTTCTAACATTTAGTTCTGCTGCGGTTTCCCCCCGAACCCACACAAATTTTTTAAATTTTGTTCTTAATTATTTATGTAGCCTATTTAGTGTAGTCTACCTAACTGGAATATTGATATTAAAAATGTTTGCCTTTTGTTTTTTTTAAATTCTTTATTGTTTTTAAAATCAAGAGTTTTTCTTGCTCATGTTGTTCTGTAAATAATTAAATAAAATATAACAGGAAAAGTTAAATAATAAACAAAAACATAAAGTTTTCAAATCAAACACACATATTTCCGCGAAATGAAGTCAAAATTTACTGGGTAAGGTAAGTACGCTTTACGTCTCCTCGACTAGGTCTTTAGAGCAGATGACACGCAACTTGGTATAATGACAGGAGCTGGGAAAGGAGTCGGCCATAGCCTTTGTAAAGGAACCATTCCAACATTTCCGTGGAGCGATTTTGGGAAACCATGGCCGGAGCCGTGGATCGAACTCGCGTCCTCCCGAATGCGAGTCCAACGTGTTACCGTTGCGCCACCTCGCTCGTTAAAATTTATTGAGTAGACGTTTAAAAAAATTAACGTCTTTATGTACAACATTTATTCAGAAAAATAATTGCGTAGGTTAGAACTATTTTTTGAAACTAAATGTTAGTGACCGCGCATATTGTAGAATATTCGTTTACCATTGCGTATTACGTTTATTAGGTATTATAATTTAACTAAAACGCATGTAGAAACAGAAGTTTTCTTGCTTATCCGTATTCTGTTTAGAATACAATGTGATACAATATTAATATTTAAATTACTTAGACAAACACTTGCATCAGACCTATAACCTTGTTTCCCTAAATACCACTTTTGATCATGGAGGTGTTTACATTATTAAATTACGCAAATTGCACTAATGACTTAATTTATCGCTAGAGTACACTTCTCAAATATTTATCCAAAGAGTAACAGGCTTATGGATTGAATCATTTCCTAAAATATATATGCATTACTTTAGGTCAGCTGGGTTGGGCCAGAATGTCGAGCGGTTGCGTAAGCCAGCAGGCTTATTTTGCAGCAGAATCTCTGAACTGCTATGCATTTTCTTATTATGTATTTTCAAAAAGGATCATTATTCCGTTATGGAAACTTAAGTTAAACGACACTTATATTCAAAGTTAATATTTCAGAACTATCCACGAACAGCAGCGTCTCGGGCAGAAGAATGTTCTCTCATTGGACATAAATAGAGCCCCGGAAATTTCGCGGATTCAACTGAGGAGAGGTTGGATTTCTAAGTCATGTACATGTTGGAAACTATTTCGATTGGGTCATTGTTTATTAAACGTGACCTTGCGGACTCCGAACCAATGGCGTACATGCGTAAAAACGCTCACGGACTCCTGCGCTACATCGTCAAATGTTCAAATGCTCACTCACTGGAGCAGCAGCCAATGAACAAATATAGCTGACGACAGTGCACACAGGACTGTGGAGTCTAGCCTGCTGGGCGTTGAACCCGCGAAATATCCGGGCCTCTAGACATAAATAATGCAGCGCACAGTCACGCAGGGGAGCATGGAAGACTGCACTTATAAAAGCAACTCAGTTTTGTTGGTCGAGAGTAAACCTGCATTGAACGGGAAGGATACAGCGAAGTGCAGAATTGGGTAAACTTGGCTGACAATCTGCTTACAAAATATCTCATTTTTTGAGAAATAGTTCCTTTCGTTGTCCTATCCTTATAGCAAAAAGGTCGGTACCACCGGGACAGCTTTATTGCTAAGATAGAGACACACACGAAGAACTGCCGTTACGCCGCGCTTGAGCTTGTTTTATAGACAAGTGAGGCAGAGAACCGTGCGTTCACAGGAAGTGTTCTACGTAACCGGCATTCTAATCACAACACAGTGCAACATGGCGCAAGTAAAGTCATCTGTGATATAAGATTGATTTATACAATAAATACAGTTTGGATCAAACTGCACAAACTGTAAAACAACAGGGACTACGCAACATCATTAACTATGTTGAGAAATAATTTTTCGCAAGAATTCAGAAACAAAACATTAATGATACAAAATTGAATGGTTTTGTTGTATACACGTCATTGTTAGCGAATGTTGTTGGATCGCAGAAAACCAACAGTACAATAAAATGACTGGTACGAGTAAACGAGGGTTCATTTGCGTTGTCCTCGTATTTGGTCCGTTACTGTTGCCATTGTCATGCATAATATTTAGTCCTTGTCTGAGTTACATTTTTCGTTTTTTCTAGTAATTTTTTTTTTGGTCTCCACTAAGCCTAGTTTACACAAACGATATTATTGCTAATAAAACGTGTTATTAACAAAGTAATTAACTGTGTTGTAAAAATGCTTGAAAATTGTTGACAACAATATGTTTTAAACATTGTTGCCAACACTACTATTAACTTTGTTAATACTTATACAAATTTTAATAACATCTGTTACTAATATATTGTTAAACACTTGCTAGTACCAAAAGGTATTAATATTAAAAACATGTTAATTAACTTTGTCACCAACATTGTTAACATTATTTTCCCGACCCATTCTAGGGCATCTAGATCAAAAGAATTTGGTAACAAATGTTACTAGCAATGTTATCAGCGATGTTGTAGACATTTTTATAATCAACATTGCTATTAACTTCCGTTCATCATTATTAAAACTTTGTTAGTAACATTGGTGTTTTCAGCAATGTTAATAACACATTTGCTATCAACATTGCTATAAAATAGTGTACCATAGCTTATAATTTGTTGATAACATATTTGTAACTAACATTTTGTACGTAACATTGTTACTGTTATCTTTTTTTGGTGTCATTGCTGATAACGTTGCTAGTAACATTTGTTACCAACATCCTTTGATCTAGACTGCCCTAGAATGGGTCGGGAAAATAATGTTATCAACAATGTAGGTGACAAAGTTATTAACATGTTTTTAAAATGCATAACTTTTGGTACTAGCAAGTGTTTTTAGCAAAATGTTGGTAACAAATGTTATTAAATATTAACAAAGTTTATAGCAGTGTTGGCAACAATGTTGTCAACATCATGATGTCAAAAATTTTCAAGAATTTTACAACATTGTTAATAATGTTTGGAAAACACGTGTTGTTAGCAGTCTTATCGTTGGTGTAAACTAGACTTTAGAATTTCCTGCACAGAAATATAAAACTTAAGCATCGAATAAATTACATTAAGAAGGTACCTCATCGACCGCACTAGCACATGTGGCATAAAATAAAAACACTCGGGTATCAAAGATATTTTCCATAATAACCAGTCATTACTGGGGTCGTCGTACTGATGACATACTAATTAAGAAGCACAAAGATTTATATACGCAGCACCTCTTTGCTATTACATAATTAATGACAATTACAGAATAGTTCCATATCTCTGCGAAGTAATACGTAAACTAATTTATTTATGGTTGTCCTCGCTTGGAGTCTCAGGTTACACCCCTCCCCTTAGAAATGCTTACCGACAGTTAATGTCTCCCTTCCATTTCACTTTTCTCAAGTGTTTCGAAATGGAAGTGAGTTTTAGTTTCATTAGTAACTGTGGAATACATATTTTGAGCAACAAAGGAATCTTACCACGGAAAAATTCTGTTTCTTACTCTGACTTGTAAGATAAATTTCGGAACGCTAAGGAATACTCTACTACGATTAGTAAATTTTAAGATATCAATTGCCATTTTTTAAACAGCTTTATTACTCCACCTCCGATGATACGCACATGAAATAAAACTGAAAATAAAACATTGTTCCACATGATACTTTTAGTAAAATACATTGTTACGTAAAAAAAATTATTAAACTGATATGCAAACGTTTCAATTGTTAAAAATATGTTTGTAATGTAACTCGCCAAGTTATAGCTAACTTTTATTTTAAAATGCGGTAACTGAAATTTAAATAAGTATGTCAACAAGATTACAGTAATCCGAAACGTAAGAACTACAAACTGAAGACATACATTATTAAAAACACTTAACACATAAAATATGGACTGTACACCACCAGACTGCACAACAAAGTAGATGCATATGTCGACGAACTGAACTGTCAGTTAAGTGGACATGTGGTACGTTGGAATGTATTAACTATTTATGCATACACTACTAAAATTCTGGTGCTTTGTTTAGCTGGCGGTATAACCAGCAACCAGTGGGCGGATTTTTACAGTAGAGATTTTCAACTGTGTTTCAGTACCAGATATAAACAATACTAACTAAGGAATGAAGAAACGACATGGCTTTTAATTGAAACATGGCCTATGATTTAATTTCGTTGAAAAAAAAATGTATAGAAATGAATTGACCATGACCGTGCTATGACCGGCGAGTGGCGACTTCAGATGTAAGAGAGTAACCATAATTTTCAGCATTGAAAATTTACATGAAATAGTAAGTGTATAGAAAATGTTTGTAATGGCAAAGAAAATGTAAAAATGCCGTACATTTTGGAGACACTTAAAACTAATTTTAAAGCACCTAAAAAGTGATGAATGTAGGCTGTATTTTTTTCGAACAAACCGAAGGAATGCCGTCTGCAAAGAAAATGCTATCAGCCGAGCATACAGGAAGGCAACTTTACCACGTGGCAATTTCGGTAACTGTTGTTGGATGACACGCCACTTTATTTACATTTTATTAAACATTTTAACATTTGGGAACTAGTTGGGTACGCTTTGTCATGCCAAATTTTCCTGTATAGGCCTACGTTCTGAGTACGATGTTATGGCAAATAAAGGAAATCATCGAAAGATAAAACCTTGTTCACTATTCATATTTTCACGGTTTTTGAACCTTCTTAAATTGCATCAGTGTTATTTGTACCAAACATTTGGTTGTTAATTATTTAAAATAATGACAGTTTTAGTCCGGAACAAAACATTGCTAAGTAACGATTTAGTTCCTACCATAAGTGCAATGCCATAGACAATTTTGAATAACGTATCTTGGTGCGATTACCGATCCGTACGGATAACTATTCACACAAGGTATTGCAAACGAACGAATTAATCAAAGGTAGTCATCTTCCAGATTTAATTACAATGCCTTCGCATCTGAAATAACGATCCACACGTTTCGTCACATTTGTTTGTGTCTCTTGACAACGTCAAACACAAAAATAAACCTCCTTTGACAGGTACATGCGAGTGAGAAAGCGATTTGCCTGACTTCCAGCAATTCCACAATTTTGTGTCTACACTGGACACAGTGAAAAGTGAAATGTCGTGCTAACTATCGCGTAGGACCAACTTTACCATCGCGGGTTTCCCATTTACAACAGTTCAAAATGGATGCTGTGGCAGCTCAGGAATTCGATATGAAGTGCGGAAATATTTTACACTGGTAGCCTATAATTATACACATTTAATGGCTTTGGTGCATCTTTTTTCATATAGCCTAATCGACATTCAAGAATCGGAGGTATCATTGAACTTAGAATTTTGACCCTTCTTGAATATGACCAGCGTTGAAATGTAACTTAGCTGCACGGCAAACCTTCTGAAAACGTCTACAAATTACAGAATAACTTTGTCAGTCGTACTGTAATTTTTTTTTTAAATTTAGCGTTGTACTCTAGAGCTTAAAAGTATGTGCATAGTATTGAAAAACATAACAGCAAAGAATAAGACGGGTTTGTGATGTTAAGGGTTTATGAAACAGGGGAATGTAAGAATTTGCCCAGGATGAAATAAGGTTACGTATATACTGCAGTAAATATTAATACTACATTAATGGTGGCACAAAATTGGTAACTGAGGCAATACAATTGTTAAATATTCGTACATAAGACTGTACATTTTGTACCTAACATTACATCCCAATAATAAAATAAATCAGTATATGCTAAAGGCGTTTAGCGGTTGAGTGAATGATTCTGAGGCAATGACTATTTTCCTTTCAGGAGATTTGTGTCTTGCCGCATATTTTAATATTAACGCAGCCATGTAAATACACTATGTATGCCTGGAGCCTTACGGCTATGGAAAGCTACGATGTCGAGCGGACTACTGGAATACTCAGTCGTCAATAATATCAGCGGACGTTTATTTATATAGCACTATGCTGTAGTATGCTTTACTTTAGAGTAAAAAATTAAAAACGGTTTTTAGAAAAATGAGGGCTTGACACCACAAAACTAAAATTGGAAAACTGTAATTTTTATAATTTTTAAAATAGTAATATCTAGGCCTCTATAATAACAGAATTTAAAAAATACTCGCGTTTTGGTTTTAAAATAATTTTAGTATCAGAAATTCTCTGCGCGAGATGTTTACGGATGTTAAAATTATTTTAAAATGAAAACACGAGTATTTTTGAAATTCGGTTATTATAGAGGCTTAGATATTATCATTTTAAAAATTATAAAAATTACCGTTTTCCGTTTTTGTTGTCGGCCCTGGTAAACGACCCACTCTCTCGCAGCCGCCGATCAACACAGAATCGTAGTATGCTGTGAAACACATCTGTTTGGGTGCCGCTCTTGATAAATACGACGTGTGGTACGGCTGTTTCCATAGCTGCTCCGTACTCCAACATCATATCGGTGCGTTCTGTCCATGTGAACCGCTCCATTTATAATTATGTTGTACCATCTTCACAGTTGGAGACACTGCTCCAACTTAACAAGTACGCATATTCATGCCTTCTCTTGCGTTGTCACAAATGTGCCACGTATACATACCAGCTGTTATGTTGAAAATGTTACCTAATAGTAAACACGGACTCCGTTTACCGTTGTATGCTGATATTACAACACGGCTTGGTTAAGATTGTTAAAACAAATAAAACTTTGGCATGCCTTTGTCTTGTTGAATTCTTACATGTTTTTTATACCTGGTAGAGCCATTAAATATTGATTCGTGAACGAAACCTCTTGAACTATTGCAGGAAATTTGTAGTGCAAATTTTGGGCACTTGGCAACTTATTTCGAGGCTTCCTGGCATCGATCCTTGTGGCATCTAGCTCATGTGGCGAAACAAGAGTCGGTGGTTCGATCCCAGTGTCAAGTACGACACTAAAGGGACGGCATTAGGGAAACGAATGGTTAGGAGACTGGACAACATTAAGGTCAGTAAATGTCATTATCTGACGACTGTACGAGCATAACTGTGCCACACAAAACAATATTTAATTAAATAAATAATGTTGTTAGAATCTGACAATCCTTTCTAGAGCATTACTAGTTGTGCGTCGAAATACTAGGACACCTCTTTAAACAACTATGAACTATGTAACGCATTCTGTGACATTAATACCGCACCAACGGCAGTTTTAAGACCACTGCAGCCACTAAACATCCGTAATTTATACGATTATGTTAGTATTTTTGTTATATGTCATTGTTAATATTGGTATTATTTTTCTGTTGACACTCGGTGAATCTGTGGATATTCACACGGCCTAAATAAAGCACTGCGCCTTTGTGGTGGACATTCCGTATTGCATTTGATACACAGGTTGCATAGCGACAGGCGTTATTAATCGACTTTTGAAACTGTGAACCACCAACTACTCAGGCTCACCAACTACTTCCAGCATGATTCTTAGAATAGCGCCCCGGAAGCACGCGGGCCTTAAGGTGGCCGCCTACCCACGCTTCAAATGCCTTACAGTAGACTATGTTCGTAAATAGGTTTTCTACGAAAATATTCCATGTGTGCCCATTGGGCCAACTTACGAAAAGAAAACACTTCAGACAAGGTCGGAACCTCATTGTTAAGACGCCAAACTCATTAAAAAATACAGTTTCTAAGCCCTCCAACATGGCTAAAAAACGGCCTTTTCAGACTTCCGTACTTCAAAACCTACTAACCGGATGTATGTGAAACTCAGATTGCGACCTGCACTGAACTTAGTTTGAAGACTTTTCACCAATAAAATTATATGATCACCACTTAACGTCCCATAGTGAAAACCGTTCGGCGAGAACATTGCACGCTAGTTCAGCGTTTGGCTCGTTGAGGCGACGACGCGGCATTTGAGGCGCGCTTCAAGGTCGACCTTACTGCTCCGGTACTTTTGAGCCTCTCATGCGCAGGTAGTGGTACATAATTCAACGCTAAAAGCACTAATCTATAACTGTAGGTTTCTTGAAGCCAATTTTTGAAAACTAATCAATAATAATCCTACACAATAGTTTTAGCCAACGTTTCAAACAAAATTGTTTCATGTGTTACCAACTTCTGAGGCACAATCTCTGACGCCGGAACCTCGTGCATTTAACTGCGGCGCAAGAGACAGCGCGTAACGAATTAGTAATTCTGGATAAAGATTTACTCATAAAGTTGGCAAATACCATTAGCTAGGATTGTCATTGAGTTCTTTATCCGTATTGGCTTCGAAAAAAGCGTAGGAATGGCACGCTACTGGCGTCTGTATTCCGCTTGAGGACTCCTCTTAGAAGCGACAGAGGCAACCAGAAATTGAGCCAATCGAACCAACATCGTCTCTGGAATGGACCGGACTGTTGGGACAAAGCTCCGGCACCACACACGGTAGGTTTAATTGCTCGGGGACGTCGGTCAGGATTAGCACCGGCGGCAGCGTGGGCGGAATGTGATGGAACCATGGTAGAGATGGTAGTGGGTCGGATAGTGTCCTGTGTGAGGGGAATGGGGGTAGAGATGTGTCGATATAGTCCGGCAAGCTAGTTGACCCGCGTGTACCTCCGTGTCGTTGTCTGATATAGGCGGCGAGGGAGCGTCTAGTCACCACCAGCATGACGGATCTCACCCTGCACCCCTCTCAGAAGTTCGCGACCTACTGAACTCGAGGTCGGCGCCAGAGATGACTGTCCCGTTGACACAGGATGACGAATGGTGGTCGGCGCCACGAACTTCTAAAGTCGCGTGAAAGGTTTCGCTTCTGGTTTCTAAATCGGACTCCCAACCACACGTAACGTATATCGGACGCACGTAACGTTTTTGGAATTGGATTCAGAACGCAATAGAATCTAGATAAACGGAGTTGTTTTTTGTTTATGGAAAATGTCAACAGTAAATTACGGCATGTTTAATGTTTTGAAACGAAACAAATAAAGTAATTTTCTACATCAGGAGAAAGTATTTGAAAACCATTATTACAAATTTACTAAGTCTTACGTTCTTACGACTACTAAAACCGGGTTTCACAAACACCACTTAGCAGGCATAAGTAAGAAGTAGAAAGCTGAACAACTCGCTCACGCACGCTACATGATAATTTGAGCGTTCTATGCACTCACAGTGTTTCTACTTTTACATGCACATGCGCACGCCAAGTGTTCGTTGTGAACAGTGCCGTTTTATGAGAATGCGAGGCCACGGGGCAACAAACATCGGAGCCCCTCTACCCCCGCTTCCTTTTATTCCTTTATAGATCCAGTGATAATGAAGCACACTACACTACTCGACCTCTCGAATCGAACAACAGCGCCACTGTCGCTATTGTAGTATCCGCTCGATTTGTCGGTAGAAGTTGTAAGAAAACACGCAAATCACAACGCGATGCGGTTTTATGCTTTTGTTGCTAACGCAGAACTAAATGGATACTTCGTAATGTTGTGCCACATATAATAAACCGCCAGTGCATTTCAATTAGTAATAATGCTATTTTTTTAATTCAAAAGCGAAGCCCCCAAGAATGTGAGGTCCGGGGCAAGCGCCCCCCTTGCCCCCCCCCCCCATCCTCTAGACGCGGCCCTGGATGTGAATCTAGCTTTACTCGCTTACATTCGGCTCGTAATATACTACACACATGTGACAACGGACATACCAGGAGCAGTAGTAATAAAAAACCCGTTATATCTTTACTCATGGCTGCCATGTGGGGAAAATATTTTTTTTATACGTCCCAAGTCACCTTACGTCTCCTAGGACACTCATGCTACCGTAATAACAATAATATTAATAATAATGTAATTAGGTCTTCTACAACGATGTCACAACAGACGAAATTATGATATAATTGGTCGTGGCCTGTTAGGACGCAGTCAAGCATTTAACTGGAGAAATTTCTGGAAACCGAACTCGTTGTGATCGTATCAGGAACTGATCCCGGGTCTACCCACATGCAAGTAGCGTTGTTGCTACATTGCCACTAACTCGGTGATGTTAATAATATTACGTCTTTGACAATTTCACGAAGTTAAGACGTACACTGTATTACACTTAAGTAATAATCATACTAATTATAAGTTTGGTTATTAAACTAAACTACAGCAGTTAACTTCAAATATCACTTCATTTCAGTTAATATATTTTTGAAATGTGAAATGAAACGCTGTTTTACGAACTGAAAATAATATTACTGATTGGTCCCCGTAAGGGTATGTACATATAAATAAGGAACAGTACATCGGAAAGCTTACACACAAAAACACAATGAGCACAGATTAGACGAGCAAAAATTATATCGCCAATTAGATTGTGGTTTTGTGAACGTTTTTAAAGGTTGACGTTCTTCACTTGTCGGTGGTTCGCCAGCAGGAAAACACCCAGGAACTGGTTTTGGAAGGAGCACAAGACGTCGGAAGAAAAAAAAATAGAATTGAAGATATGTCATTATGCGAGGAACTAATAGCGGTGCTTCGAAAAAAAAAATTATCGTTCACAAATATTACATTCAGAAAATCTTTCTATATAAAATCAAGTACCCCACTCATCTATACACTCTAAACGCACAGTCCAAACATATGGACCTAGAGACATGAACTTTCGAGGGTGACTTCTATTTACTTTTAATTTAAATTTTTCAACTAACTAAGGGTGTTAAAAATATAATTTTGTCCCGATAAATGTTTGATAACTCTTAAACCCGTTGATATATCGTTTTGATTTTTACTTAAGGGCGTTCAAGTGGGGAATAATTCATAATTTTATATTTGTATAAAATAGTGTTAGTTTTGTAGACATTACTGAAGAGTACATTTATCTCTAACGAAAAAAAACTAGCTCAGCCAGTTTTCCCGTAATGTCACTTCAAAGTCAAAATTTGCATAATTTTACTTCATACAAAACTTGAAAACCAGTAAATATAATGGAATGGAAAAAATCTCATCAAAACTACACGTCGCCGTCGACAGCTTGAAGCATATACAAACCCATTATGAAATATTTTTGTGTTTAAAATAAATTTCTAAAAGTACCAAAAAAAATTTCAAATTTTGAAATTTTTTATTTCACATAAATATTTTTTGTAACGGGTTTTAAATGCTACAAGCCATGGACCAGGACATGTGGTTTTGATGTGATTTTTTTCATTTCATTATGTTATCTGGTTTTCAAGTTTTGTATGAAGTAAAAACACGCAAATTTTGACTTTGAAGTGCCACTACGGGAAAACTATTTGAGCTAATTTTTTTCCGTTAGAAGTATGTGTACTCTCAAGTAATG
>PNEQ01048567.1:0-23356 GCA_003012365.1 Medauroidea extradentata | reverse complement strand
AAAAGGTGAATTTAAATTAACATGTCCCCAATTACTAGGTTATTGAATTCTGTTGCATCACACCGGACACCTGACAAACTCACCCTGAAAATGGCATATAGCCTGTTAAGAAAGATTTACATAATATAAATTTAAATAAGAAAATAAAAATATTTTTAAAGATATAACCAAGACGGGGAAGTAGCTGAACACTTCACAAGAGGATGCGTTAGCATTACTGTCTCCTGTGTCACATGTTTGCTGTTCTGAGTCATTCACCTTCATGCTCACACAGTCGACCGTACGTGTTTTCATCTTTTTGTTTAATGGCAGTTTCAACATTTAATTTAGTGTACACTACTTATAAATTGTAATTTATCACACTAAATGTCCCATAAACTTGAGCAAGAAGCTATAAATCCTTGCGGGCAGGCCATTGTATTGTTATCGTACACACAGTCAGGAAGAGTGTGGGAACAAGGGTAAGTCACATATTTTTTGTCTTGGAATGAGTCTGCTTGGAGAACTGAAGGGGAAGAAAGAAAAATAAAAACAAAGAAAGAAATCTACGGTGTGCCCATACCTCACACAGACACAATTATACAGGACAAACGGCTGTGAATCTAGTGTGACACATGTCTCTCCCACCAAGGCACACACTTTCTTTCACCCACACCAAACAACCCACAAGGTGCCGTAACTGTTCACACTCGGACTTGGTAAAATAGTTGCTAACAAATACTGAAGTAAACTCATGAAAATTCAATTAAGGCAGTGTTTATTACCAAGAAATTACACGTCATCATTAAATACAGTAAAGGCAATCCAAATTGCATAGCATAAAACAAGATCAGTTTAACATAGCAAAAATACATACCACACTGAAAAGTTAAACGGGGCGTCGAACACCTCGCCGCTGAAATGGCACCACATGACTGAAAACGACTTAAAATACTTGATATTAGAAACAAAACGCGAAAGCTGAGGAGAAACAAATAATCAAACCAAGGCTTACCTAAATAAATAATACAGTCGAACCTCGATTCTAAGGGCATTCACGGTTCCACAAAATTTGTCTGTATGACCGAGTTGTCCGTACGAACCGATAGGACCAAATTTCGACTTGACAGCACCCCCCCCCCTCTCCCTTTTCCGTAACGGCCTGGACGCGAGAGAGAATCAGTAAGTCTCTGAGGATATGATCATGTTTTCAAGAGACTTATCCGAAATCAGGTGTTCTTACACATATTTTCTTAATATGCCGAAATATTCCGAGTACATTAATACTCCATTTGTGCGTTAAATAAAAGAGTAAATAAAATGACGAAGAACAAGAATGCAACATTGCCATTAACTTTACGTGCAGCGGCAGTATTTGCCGTGTTTACTTATACCACTGGAAAATAAGACGTTTCTAACAGTGTTTCAGGTTGAAAAAGAATAATCATTTTGATAGAATGCTGCAATATAAACAAAATAATATCCGAAATGTAGCCTACGTCCATAACTTCTAAACGTAAACTATCATTAACATGGCATGTTGGTTTCTCTTTACGGGGCAGAAGTTGTTTTCACATCTTTTTTATACATTAAGTTAACATTTATATAGTGCGATAATATATTCTGACTTAAATTATACTTCATTTCTTTAAAAAAAAACTACAAAATCAGTTAAAATGAACGAAAACATGTAGCGCGCAACGTCTCCTAACAACACGATACAACACACGTTTACATGTTTCTTGTGAGAAAATTACCTAAGTATTTTATCTTACACTCTGTGATAAAACATAGATTAGTGAAATTTTTCAATGCAGTTATCAGCAAAATAATGTCCGTAAAACACGAATAAGTAAAATTAACTGTAAATGACTATAAAAATATACTGCCTCAGCGTAGCCTGTAGGCCTAACTTCAAAATGGTGTGGGTAAACGGCTCGTGATTATACCGTATTTGCCGGCATATAAGACAAATTTTTACATGTTTTTGGCCCTCAAAATTGCTACTCTTCTTATATAAGGTTGCAAAAATTATTGGTAGCCAAAAATCGTTTGAAAGCTAAGCTGTAAGCTGTGGAGTTGTATGATTATAGCATTTGGCTATAGGTAGTTGGTTTGTTTACTTGTTTATTTACTTTGCTTAGTCTATTGTTGTGATCCAGTATTTACTTATTTTTATTTACTTTTGACTGTTAACCTTTAATCTAAATCTTAGTTTCTCTTTGGACAGGGTGCGTAGTTAAATTCTGCCTCCTACTAGCTAGTTAAATTAATATTTTATTCACATTTTTTGTGTTAAATTTTGTTAAGGCTGACATCCTATAATGTAATTTAATTTTTTTTTTTTTAAATTTTGGTGGTGTAGTTTTAGTTTCAGGGTTTTTTTTTTTTTAAAGTTTCGCCTCGTTAGGCAAGCTTCTTTGTGACTAGGGAGTCGATTTTTTGAAAGTTCGAGGAAGTCTTGGCCAAGGTTCCGACGTTGCTGGATGGTTGCCGACTCGCAGCCGTAGCTACGCCTTTATTATCGGGCGCCAGCCTAATTTTTGTGCAGTTCTGTGGGGCCGAGACATAGTTTCAAGATAGGAGGCCGATAACATATAAAATGGGAAGCTTTATCGGGCCTAAATATTAATATTTATAAGTGTGTCATTTCAATCGGCGTCGCCGCAGATGACGCCATCGCCCTGTATGAGTGGTAGGCCGGCGGAGGACGGTATTTTTTTTCGTTGTCTTTAACCTCAACCATCTGGTCAATTGAAAATTCAATGTTTGAATCTTCTATTTTCGCCGTTTTCAAGTTTTGCACCAGAATGTCTTTGTTGGTGGTAGCTAGCTTGCTTGAGACCAGAGGTCCGAGATTTCATGTAGAATCGGCACGCCTACCTACTTTTGAGCTTAGCAGAGGTGATATGATTTATATGTGTTAATAGTGTATTTTCTGCCCACAAGTTACGGCGATCAGAACGTTAAAATGAGTCATTTCCTGAACCTAAGGGAGATGCAAAGCAACGCTAGGAGCAGCACTATCGCGCCTTGCAGACGGCCGGAATGGTGATAGTAATGTGTTTTCCGTATGCGTGGCAATGGAAACGCGAGTTTATTTTCATTTTTAAGGGCTCTTATGAATAAATGCTGGCTTCAATTAATGTATATAAAACCAATATTGAACACGACGAACTATTTAATACTAAAAATGTAATAAATTATTTAATATATCCCATATTATTCATTGAAGTGTGCATTAAAGCGACGCGGAATAAAGCCGTATGGAGAGAGTGTAGCAGTAAATGATTTTATTATGCCGAAAATAAAATTTATAAGAAAAAAATTGAGTAGGGCCTATAATCTTTCTGGAAAACTACAAAATTGATTACAATTTGTGCGCACGAAAACTGTCCGTTCAGAATGCTTATAGGTTACATAATGCTTGAAGACTAGTTCAGCTGTTGTTACAACATGTATTAATACTATCGTTATTGCAAGTAGACTAATACTTTGTATAAAAAAGGGATATTATGAGCTTGTAATTTTCACGTTGCTAGATATTTACGAAACGTTCTGCAAACGTAGCTTCGGAAAATTTTTTGTAACATTTTTTGTAGGAAAATAATCTACTTTTCAAAAATAAACATAAAGCGGAAAATTATTTTTAATACACGAATGCTAAGTTTGTATTTTAACGCTTACAAATGCATGGACACGTCTACAACTATATTATTTCAACAATTTAGTATTCAGTAAATGGACGAGGTTAGGCCTAACCTCATTAGTTCTAAATAAACCAGCTATAATGAAAGTAACGTATGTAATTACTATAATACATACGGAAATTGGAAAAGAAAATACAAATAGGTCATACAGAATTAGTTCAGAGAATACTGCTTATAATAATTATGAATGCAATGGGTTTGGCAAAAGTTGCGATGTGTGAAAATGATAACACTCGTAGTCGTATCTATATTTTTACACTGTTACCTATCGACAGTGCTCTTTATATACATATAGAAACATTTTTTTAATAAAACTCTTTTATATTTACAACGAAGAACAGTACTATTGCCACCTGGTATTTATTTATAGACTTTTGCTTCACTACACACGTGTACAATATAGCGTCTGCAGTCGGTATCACCATTCCGAAGGTTCAGAAGTTCACCAGCAGATGTCAGCCACTTTGCTTTGCATCTCCCAAAACCTGAAGGCTTACCTAGCTTAGGCCTATATCAACATCAACTCGTTTTTTTCTTCTCTCAGTTTAACAACAGCAATTAGTTAAATACAGGACGTAACATTTTCAATATTTCTTTTGATTTCATCCTATAATTTTATTAATCTAAATATCTGCTTCACTTAAGTTGATGTAAAGGATGTGGTAGTTACAAATACTGATAGGCCTATTGTAATTTCCATTAAATCCTCTTAAGTTAATATTTGCAGCAAATCCTAACTTCTAAATAAATTTTCATTTGCTAGAAATTATGGTCTGGACTTTCTTCCTTAAGGTGAATCTAGTGTCCAATTAGTTTTATCAGTGTATGGTTCAGGATGTTCTGTCGCACAGCTGGGAAGAATGGTGATGCTGTAGTGTGGTAGGTATTTCTGCAGGTCTACGCAGTATAAAGGGGTAAATCTAACAACACTATCACAGTGTACCTTACTGTCACCACGTGTACCCTTAACCACACAACATAGCACACAACCACTTCAAATTCTTATTAAACACATTATAAATTTTTTTCGGCGCAACTAACTAAGGGCCAGAATAAGTAACTGGTCAAACGCTAACATGGCAGACGAGGTACTTAGGAAATCACGTCGGTTGAGAAGTTCAGAGCCAGATTCTAGTGAAGACAGCGAAACAGATTCGGTAAGTGTAGAGCGTAATTCGGAGCCAGAAATAGCACCTACACACATACCTAACATGATGTCGCATACATCTGGAGGCGCAGAACAAAACACAGAACCCAATCAACCTTCCAATGTCTCGGAGTCTCAAACACAAATAACCTCTAACCCTACACAGTCCAGTGGTCAAACTACGTCGGCTAGTAATCCAGGAATTGATGTAGTGGCACTGTTACAGCAATTATCCCAACAAATGACAGGAATAAATCAACAAATTTCTTACAAAAGATAGAAATGTCCCAACAGTTCACACATCTACAAATGGAAAATGGAAGGCAGAAACAAACCATAACTGAACAGATCTCCCAACAGATAAACCAGCAGAAGGAGGTTATAACTGAACACATCACTCAATTAGAGCAGCGAGTGACATGGCAGGGTGAGGAAATGGCTAAAAGGTTTGAGTCCAAAATATCAGAGCTAAGGAATGAAAAAGAAGAAAGGCTGCTAGAAGTACAGACAGTGATGGGGCAAACAAGGGAAGAACTACAAGAACAGTTTTCCAGACTTGACAGTAGGGTAACTATAGTTGAAAACAGTACCTCAGCGCCGGTGGAATTAGTCAGAGAAGACATAATTAAGGAGGTGAATGAACAGTTGGAGTCTCTGGACAGACATTTAGATAGCAAAATACAAAACGTCTCCAAGCATGGCGAAATCAGGTCAGATAAAATTGAGAATCAGCTTAAACATATCACAGAGGAACTGCAGGCAATTCAACTTAATACAGAGGTTAGGGTGCTACCTAATTCTCCAACTACAGACCCTACAACATCCAAACCAGAACCATCTAACTGTGTTGACATGGTTACTCCTTTTGTACATCACACAACACCAGTGATGATGCACCATCCTATAAAACAGTGGGCTGAGGAGTTGCCTAAGTTTGCAGGTGGGCAGAATGAAAACCCAGTCAACTACCTGAGGAGACTAGAGGAGTATGTCAGGTTGTTTAGTTTGACTGACACTGAGATTCTGAGGTGTATGGGAGTGAGCCTTTCGGCTACAGCTTTTTACTGGTGGGAGATTGCCAAGGATAACATCAAAACATTTAGTGACTTTAAGAGCATGTTTCTACAAGAGTTTTGGAGCTGTAAAATACAAAGTCTACTGCGCAGTCAATTAGCTATACTAACTTTTGACCCAAGGAAAGGTAAGACCATGGAAGAACACTTCAACGAGGTATATGAAAGAACAAGACACTTCACTGTCCCCATGGCTGATGATGAGTTTGTTGATTTGGTAGTATCTCAGTTACCCCTATCCTACCAACGACAATTCAAAGGGTCCACATTCAACAGCTTGGCAGAGTTCAGGTACCATCTCATTAATAAAAAATGTTTCTAGAGATGTTATAAGTAACCCTATGTAATTTTTTTTGTTAGATTAGATTACGAACATTAAATTAGGTAACCTAACAAAAAATTTTACGTAGGGTTTTCAGAGACATTAGAAGTAGTCCTACATAAAAAACTTTGTTATGTTACCTAAACTAACCTGAAATAACCTAACAAAAATGTTTTTTACGTAGGACTAAATTACTTATATTGTCTCTTAAAATTATTTTTCATCAACATACTACTGTATATGCCTAAAATAATAGTTTGGTCTGTATACAGTGAGTAGTGATTCTTAATATTTATCCAAAAATAAAATTTTTGTCGCTATCATACAACCTGGTTGATTTAGGTTGGTTAGGGAAATAAGAGAAGCTGACCTGGAAAAGTCAGGGAAATTTTTACAGGTCTTTGCTAGCCACCCTGATACAGCCTTGCCACTAGAGCCGTATGAATACGTATGTTCTAGTGAGGAAGACCTTACAAGGCAGTGTGAGCAGATAGCTAAGTCCCAATTGAGGCAACTTTTTTGGTAAAATGTCGTGGTTTGCACTCCTGTATGTTGTCTCGTCCCTTTATGTAACTATCAAGGTATAGTACACTGTAAGTACTTGTGTATTTTAAATTTAAACATGTAATTAGTTGCCTAGCGGATTTAGTCTGTTCATATCTAGAGTAATAGAAGTATTGTGTTACTGTGACAGATGTATCTTCTTCACAGACGCAGCCAGCCATTTCCACGAGACAGCAGACGATAACAATTGATGACACTCCGTCTCCAGCTGTCTCTGTCATTACAATATCTGACAGCGAAGATGAAGCTCCTGCTAAATGGTGAGAATACTTACCTTGTTTCCCTTTTAAATATGAAAAGTGTTTTCAACATAAGAAATGTGGGGATTCTACTGTTAAGGTGAGTACAACCCAGATACAATGTTTGTTGGTACCTCTGAATTTAAAACCTTGTTACAATTCTACTAAAGAGGAAAGTGTCGTAGCACTGAATTGTAAGTGTTTGAGGTAAGTAAGATTTACGGTGGAACCTCTATAATACAAAGGTGAAAGGAATTAAATTTTCGCATTTTGTAATGTTGAAGTTCGTACTGTGTGTTTTAAAAAATTCTAAAAATTCATTAGGCTGTTTTACTAACAAAATGCAAACACTCTTTGTTACCACCTTAAATGCAAACATTCTTATTACCACCTTTGCTACTTCTTTTTACTGATGGTCTATACTTTACATTGTTTTATGTATGTACAGAAAAGTATTTATTGTGTGTGGAGGGAAACATTTAATTTCTTACCAGATTACGAAGGGAAAAGAAACTATTTTTATTGATGAGAACTTTGTACTATGTATTACCCAGGTTTTTATTTACTGTATTTCTCTGTAAATAAAATCCTTTTATCGGATTCATTTTGTTTGGATGGACGACTGAACTTGGAAACTTGATGTTCAATGTAGCATTTGTTTTTAGTTTTCATTTGTGAACTGGATTGCTGAAAACAGGTACCACTATAGAAAATGACTCTGCCTAAGTTGTGAGCTGGCTATGACATAGATTCAACAATTTTTATAAAACTAATTATGGTACACAAATAAATATTCATACTGCTTAGATGTGTACAGTACAATTTCGGTTATATTGCATTACTGTAAGCAGATTTCAGTTGTACACGCAAAGTTATCTATGTTTCATGCATAATAACATGGTGGACATTTCCATAGGTGTTTGTGTGGTCAACTAACCCTCTTCATGTTAAACTGTGGCTTGACAGTGTAAGTTGCGTTGCAGGGATACAGAAAATAATTGAACAATTGATTCGCGTTGCACCGTGACTTTGGTTTGGCTGTAGATCATTGAAGGCATATACAGCAGCAATGGCAAAGGGACATTCCATTTTAAAAATAAGCACGTTCCAGAACAATTTTTTTGCAGCATCATTTTTCATTTTAATGAAACTTTGTATGGAATATGATTCATCCTTTTAGAGTTTAAAAACCTATTTTTTTTTATTTAATTTTTTTTTTTTCGTGAGAGAGAAATTAAATGATCAACTGCTCCAAAAAAAAAAGAGATTTCAGGGACTATTTTAAGAGCCATAACTTTTTACCCTTTGTTGCTTCAAAGCTGTGCATAGCTCTTTAAAAACTTAAAGAAGGAAATATTTTGTTATGTTCGGAGCAAGTATTACCTTAAATCAGGCCTAACCCTCTTTTTTTAAGGTTATAATAGTATGTGAAAAACTAAGTTTTTGATTCATTTAGCAAGTAACATTTTCTTTTCACATACAGTAGACTGCAGTGAGTGCTACTAGGAAATTAAATGCAGTATAATCTTGCTACTACAAACATGAGATACAAAGAGATATTCTTAGTTACGAAAGTTTTGTTATGCACCATTACTTTGTGTATGCAATTTATTGTAAAAATGCTAGGTAATTAAGTGGTATACTCATGAGCACTTTTGTGTGTACGGGCTGTTCAGAAGCATCAACATACTGCAGTACAAAATGTTTTAAAATATTTTGTATGTGTGCTCTCTCTTTCTCTCTCACGCATGCAAGTATGCATACACTGCATACATCACGCTTGCACACACATGCGCGCACATGCACACGCACAAGTAGCATCAAGCAGAATAAGGGAGACTAGGAACACCCACCTGTATTAAGTCCAGTTGTTGATAGTTGAGGAGTTTTCCTCATAAATGTTTGAATCAAAGTGTTGTACATGCAAAATTTGAATTTCATAAGTAAAACTTATCTTTTTTTTATCAATTCATGAAATACTTCCTTCACGCACAATCCTAATGCATGGCTCCAGCAATCTTTATTTACTTTATAATGTAAACACTGGAAAAAAGTGGGGGGAGTTTTAGCCCGACCACCCTGATTGTAGCGCAAAAGACGCACAACACACTCAGTAAATTGGTGAACTGCAGTCAAACAAGGGGTCAAGAAAATACATTGGTAGATATGCGAGTGTCCAGACCTGTACTTATATGACCGTAATGCTGACCTATGGCAGGCCGTTGAGTAAGTAAGGTATCAGAGTGACAACAGCAATGCTGACTCATAGAGACGTGTATTTTTTTACCCTCTCTATGCACACCAACTCAACAAAAACAAAAATTTTACTTTACAAACTATCCAGTTGGCATCATACACTAGCACCATCTTTTGAGTATAAGCTAAGTAGTTCTTATGTGGCCGGAAGTTAAAATACAAGAATTTATTCAAAATACTAGATTTTATTATAAAACTGTAAAAAGATTATTTAATAAATGAGTGGTTGAATGTTTTCGACAATTCAATAACAAATATATTTTTCTAATATCTATGTATGGTTAAATTACTTTTTTAAAACTATCGGTAATTAAAAATTTTTGCAGCAAAAAGCAGCATGAAGCTTAACTGCAGCACTTAAAAAATCTAGACATTTTTGTGATGTTTTTCGGAATTTAAGGTACCGGTAATTATAAAATTTTCTGTTAATTCAAAACAATAACACAACTTATTTACCATCAACAGGTAAGCAACAGCTATGGGAGGGAAATAATCTGCGGAAAAAACTTCAAATAATTTTTGTCGGAACGCTCTGTGAGCTTGCGCATGGTGAGTTAGGTCGCTCGCGCGCTATCAACACGTGAGAAGTGATGACTAGCACTATTCAGCCGTCGATCTTTCCGTCTATTTTCTGCCCGCTCCACCAACAAAATTCAGGAAATTAATTTGGGAAAAAAATTGCAGTGGAAACTGAATTAGAAGTTTTCGAGAAAACAATGTAGTAATAATTAAATAAGAGCGACGGCGGTCATTGTAGCTTGTAGGCAGCCTCGCTTGTGAAACAAACTCGTTGGTCTGCTCACTAAAAATACTTTGCACTCAAGCATTTTTTTTTAGCATTGGGAAAACTAATTTATTTACGTTTACAGTAATAAATTTGTTGTAAAAAGTCTGTGTAAATAATATAATTACATTTTTTTTTAAATTCACCGATTTTATCATGGGACGCGACAGAAAATAATCACGCTAGACACCACTGCATTCTATCTGTAATAGAATTAATCAGTAGAGCACGCTGCACTGCAGCACGTTCTAACGGAGACGTGTAGCACTATCTGTAAAGTAGTTCCAGTGCTGTCTACCGTCGCGCTGTGGTGACTTGGTACCTAGGTGCTCATCACTCGCCAGTCGCTAGGTTGACAATCTAGCCGCGCACTAGTTATGCAGTACAACGTTGCTCACTCTGCCACACGTGCTTATTCCAAAGTCACTCTTGTGACCAAAGTTTTGTACAATTTTTAACAATTTGTTTTCTCAACTGATAGTTTAATATTATCTACGGAGAAGTAGCTGTATACTGCAGCCAGTGGCAGTATTTTGCATAGACTTCATTATACTTTATATTCCAGTATTTTATTATAATCATTTAGTTATTTAATACATTTCTTTGGTATTCCTTGAAGGTTTCAAAATATCCTTTTATTAAATCACTGCTTTCGTTATTCCTGAGTTAGTTAAATTGGGGCCCTACTGTAGATCCGAAACACAAATTCATACATTCAAGTTGATATTCATCCCTTAGCACTTTTTTTCTTTTACCAAATATTATTTATATGTACGGTATGTTGTTACTTAAAATGTACATAAATAAATTATCTCGCTGTTTTAAAGTGTTAGGACTAAGTGAAAAATTCTGGAGGGTAATATAACTTACGTGACTGTTAAATTTTATTGTACATAGTATATACATTTTTGTCAAGATACATGTCTGATTTAAGACTGTATAAATAATAATATATTAAGATATTGTGCTGGTCCCTTATGTTGTAGTGTCCATACCGTATAAGAATTCCATTACTAGACAGATCGTAAAAAAGTAGGACAATGTGAACAAAAACATTATGTATCCTTCCGCCACCATGTGCTTTCCAGCTGACAACCAAAATATGTCACCAGTTAAGGTAGATTATGATTGCAATAACATCCAAAGTGTATTGAGATTTTCTTGAGATCATTTTTTTAGATCTAAGACAAATAATTTATTTTCAATATTGGCTGCACATTAATCTTACTAGGGTTAGATGGGCAATGTAAACGGAATTATTTAATATTACTGCAATTGATAGTATACTCTACAGATATTAAATTAATACAATTTTTTTAAATATTTAACTATTTTGTATATTTTCCTAGGTATGATAAAAATTGTAACATTTAATAGCTTTAAGACAAACATGTATAGGCAACTTATGTTTTCTACTTGACATCTAAAAAGATTAAAAATGCTAGCTTATTTGGTTACAACAAACTGAAGTTGCAAGAGCTTATGACAGTGCAAGCAAACCTATTTAAACAAAAATAATAAATAAAATAATTCATGCAAGCATTAAAAAGCGTAAGTAATAAACAAACATGGGTAGGCCTAATTGCCCAGATCAGCTTCTAATAATTTTGTTGATTAACACATATCATTAAACAAGTACACTTTACTGACCAGGAAATATGTCGGTGTACGTCTTCTGGCCGTTTCTTTTGGTAATATGTAAGCTTAAATTTTTGCAGCTGACAAGCACTAAATCTCACGTGGACTTTATATTAACCACTTACTTGCATAAAAAAATACAGACTTTTTCTTTAAAAAAAGAATTTATTGAGTGTGCGCCTTGAAAAAGCATATTTACATATGACTACAACAAGAACCGTAGGTGTTTACCCAGAAATTCTGTTAAAATAAAAGTTAGGGAACATTTTTTTATATTTTATGTAGCACATTTCTCTGGACAGATTACATACTTATTTAATGACTGTTTTTGTAGACATAACAGCTGAAGTTCCTGTCTTCCGAATCACGTCATAATATACCGTTGTCGTTGGCGATTACAAACCGCGTATTTTAATCCCTGCATTGCAGTATATTACAATTACATGCATGCACAAAATATTAAAATAACACTGTACAAGAATCTCAAACGTACACGAACACACGAGAAGCTCAGCCTCAAAACACTCGCAGCGCAAATGGTCGCTCTTTGTGTTGATTTCCAGACGTCATAATAGCCCATTGGCGATTACAGGTTGGGTTTTATAATCCCCACATTACAATATATTAAGGGCCGGTTTCTCAATGTCTGATTAAAGCCTTGGTTTGTTAATCCTATGATTATATTTAACCTATTGATTAAGTGGTGATTAAATCTGAAGTGTCTCCCAACGTACTTTAATCTAATGTTTAACTAAGTATTGGTTAAGGTAAATGTGGCAACCATGCAATGACGTGTCAACTTGTGATTGACTGCAGTAAAGTGTTTTATTTTTTTATTTAGTTGTGCTGGTTAGCTGTGTTTGTGTACATAATGGTAGAAAATAAGCAGCCGCGTGCCGAAAATTTTGTTTCTGTGGAAACAGAAATGCTAGTTTCACTTGCTGAAAAATACTCCCGTATCATAGAATACAAAAAAAAAAAAAACCTGACGCTGTAACTTGGAAGCAGAAAGAAGATGCATGGAAGAAAATCAGTGTAGAATTTAATTCATCTAGGAACCTATATGTGTAACATAACCTGTAAAATTATGTAACAATAACATAACTTACAATAGGTATTATAATGTACAAAACTATCTAGAAACATGTAATACGTATAATCTACAAATTTATATTAAGAACTTTTCAGTCCAGATTCCCTGATCATCATATGTTTTATTTTTCCCAAAGAAATAAAAATAGAATATATTTAAATACCACTACCCAAGATGTGTTGTACAACGTACAAATTTGTGTTAACATATCTAGGAAATGTTTCTAACCAATTATCCAAAATAATGTATGGTAGTATAGAGACATCGTACAAAGACATGTGACATAACCACCAAATGTTGTCAAATAACCTATAAAAGAATATTACTTATCCGAACGTACTGAAGTTTATGGGATGTAAAAAAAACGTGCAATAAACAAGTACACACCCGTCTGTGGTCACCTACAGCTGTCCTTCAGTTTTTCTAGCAGTACTAGGACAATATTTATACTCGGGCGAAATCTCATAACAAATTCATGGTCATCTATTTACTTGTAATTTGGGCGTTCCCGAAAAAGTATTTGCCTGTTTATGAAATGTACGGTTTCTTCATCACCACCTTCAAACAATAAATTTAAATCATATTGCATCATAACCTAAAAATTGTCATTGTTTATATCCTTGTTTGTTTTAAAAGTTCTGTTTAGGCCTGATTCAGAATGCGCAGTCAGCAGTCGACTGCCGACAGCCAACTGCTGGCAGTTGGCAGTCGGCAGTCGAATACAATTCACAATGTGTAGTCCAGCAGTCATTATGTTTTTTGCATTATTTTTAAAAACTGTTATTTAATAATCGGCCATGTGTTGAACATATTGTTTTTAAATTAGTAAAATTGCTTAATTTGCTTTTAGAACCATATAAAATCTATTATAACAATATTTGTTTACATCACGTGATTACGAGAGTAACGCTTGATTGGTTTGAATTTTTCGGCAGTCAGCAGTCCAGCAGTCAGAGATAAAAGTTCGCCATCTCCAACTGCTGAACTGTGGACTGCTCGACTGCGTACTGCACATTGTGAATACACACATCTTAAGGTACATATTAATCTCTGACAGCAGACTGCTGACTGCGGACTGCCGACTGCGCATTGTGAATCAGGCCTTAACTCTCTAATCGATACAGCTTCTTATGATTAAGATAACCAATGGTTACCAACTACTAAACCATTGATTAATCTTAAACAGTACTTGAGAAACAGATACTGCTGCTAACCGTTGCTTAAATTTTAATCTGAAGAAAATCAGACATTGAGAAACTGGACCTTAATGTATGTAAGCACAGAGTAATAAAGTAATACATTATAAGAATCGCAAACACACACGAACACAGTAACGTTTCACACTCGCAAATGACAGTGCTTTGTTTTGGTTTCAGGTCAACTGATAACGGTGCGGTTGTTGGTAAATTAGTTATAAAAATACACAATTTGAATAGAATAAAATAGTTTACTGACTAATGCTGGATACGAAGTTGTGTTGTTATAGTACGTGTCCTCCAAAATTCTTACTCATTTTTCACACATAATACACACTTCTTTCAACGTTGGCGATGGAAGTTAAACAGATTTGTTGATCAGGGCTGCCACTACTACTTCATCAGGTCATATGGTCATTTCCTGTTATTTTAAATGGTTGCCACATGTCCTAGTCTTATAGGAAAAATTACTTCAATCCTCAACACAGTACATGGAAGTTGCCCGTACCCTACCAACAACAAAATTTATCAAAGACTGTTTATGCAGTTTTCGTGTATCGCTTTCAAGTGACAGAACAAGGGCTATAGCAGTTCATAAGCAAACAATTGGACAGATGAGAGCTAAATTAAAACATGAAAAACAGCGAGAGCTTATTCATTCAACATTGAAGCAATTATTTTAGCAGCCAGCATTGCAACAGGAATATAGCACAATGTTTCATAGGTCAGTAAACAATGTTGTAGAATGCACTAGACTCCTAAAGGAAGGAAGATGACAGAGTCATCATATTTCAACAAGATATATTTCCTCAGAGTTTTTTTAACCATACAATCTTCTGCAGACTTGTTGCAAGTTGTCACACATCCTTTTTCAGAAATTGACATTTCCAAAATTTTGCAAATATCGATGGACAGATTTTATGTGAATATCAAATTCCTCGCTGATTGCTCTGCCAGCTTAGCTGTAGATACTGGCACTCCTTTACTTCTAGACATTGATACTTGTGGATTTTACAGTTTGCTTGGGACTTTCAGTGCATGATTAAATGCAACTGAATGGGAACCAATTTCTCTTCTGAGGGCACTGTATGTTTTATCTAGAGATGTTCCTGCATGACGTGGAGATTTTCCCCATTTTTCAAGTTCCACTGTTTTTCCATTAAAGTTCTGTAGTATTAGTTGAGTTGAAAATGGGAAAGTAGCTAGCAGAGCTGTACCATTTTATTCAAGGTGATGCAGTATGTTGAAACAGTGGGAAAAGATCCAAAGTTGGCTCAAAAATGTAATAGGTAGTTTGCCGTATTGTTGCTTCAGCGTTTCCTGATTTGTAAGCTGACATACTTCCAGACAGTAGCAAGTGAGGTACAGTTCTTTTTTGACAGTCCATTGGCCCGTATTGTAAGAGTTTATGACAAAATGTTACTTGATGTTGCGTCAAGGATTGTCAAGAAGGAATCAATTATTTCTGCTATTTGTGTTACATCTGTTGATATTTCAGACTCGAAAAGTCTTGTTACAGCAATAAAAAAAAATAGTTTTGGGTGTAGCTGTTGTTGATGGTAAGGTAAGTAGGATTTAAATGTTACATCTCATCAACAGCGAGGTCATTAGAGATGGTGACATACAACTTCGGTACAACAGAATGAGCTGGGAGAGAAGTCACCCATGGCCTTTCTTAATGAACCATCTCAACATTTGCGTGTATCGAACCAGAGTCAGGGTGGCCGAAACCGGGGTCCTCCTGAATTCAAGTCCAGCGTGCTACTGTTGCGCCACCTTGTTCAGTGCTACTGTTGAAGCATTGTGAAAAGTTACGGTGAATGTGACCAAGATTGATGTTTTGAAATTTTTCCAAGAGTATAGAACTTGTTTGCAAGTATTGTGTAACAAACCTTTTAAGATATGTCCGCGAAAGTATGCTCTTAGAAATAATTGTTCATGCTTGGATCCGGAAATAGTTTCGCATCCAAACATTAGAGTTAAGAAATTAAAATCTACGTTGCAGCACTTAGTACATAAAAGACATTTGGTAAGTACATAAAAGACATTTGGTTGGCATGTAAGCTGATGCAATTCAGTATCAATTTATGTGCATTTCTGAAGCAGGTATTTGTAAAGAAGAATTACATAATTTTTCAAGGGAATAAGGAAGATTGTATTATTTATGGCTTTGAATTTTATCTAGTTGTAAAGGTAATAAAAATAATTGAAGACAAGGGTAATCCTTATCCTCTCATGAGGTAATGAAAGACATATGAGTTACTCAGTAAATGGGTGTGTTATGTGAAATCAAACAGAATTGTCATTGGCTGCACAGAGACAGATACACAATGCAGTTATAGTGCTTAGTGATGTCAGAAATGTTATCATAACAAAGCCTCTGATACACGTTGTGCGGAATGCTAGAAGCAGTTACCAAGAACCCTCAGAAGGGCGAAGGCTCAAATGTGTTGAAAGGAAAAGAATTTCACGAGAAGTTTAGAAGTTGGAAGAGAAAAAATGAGCTTTTGTTGAGAGTGCACAAATCTCGGTGCTGGGAAAGGAATATAAATCTTTAAAAAGACAAAAATAACTTTGTGCTGTTCTGTTTGTATGTCATGTGTTTTGTAACTGTATATTTTGATGTGTGTATGAGGGCAGTACCTGCTTCTGTTGTATGTTTATCTTCAATCCATAAAGAGTTGGGTTAGTGAAACATGGGTTCTTCTGGTCTAAATGATACACTTTAATAACAACTAGTGAGTACAAAGGTAATGTTTGTGCTCTGTTATGAAGATAGATTTTACTAGCATCTTGATTAAAAATCACATTTTAAGTGTGTTACTTGTTCCCATGTTCTATTAAGGCTAATACTCTTCTGTTTGGTCTTAAATTGGTGTGGTTTAAGTCTTTCAATTTTCGTCATTGAAATATATCAGGTGGTCAGGGAAACCCTGGAAAAATCAGGTAGCTCTACTTTGGATTTTCTATGGCTACACTAATAAACTGTATGTGTGTCACTAGAACAGTTAATAATTTAAATATTCAAATATCAAATATGCTCAAGTGTCATTCTGTGTGTATTGACAGTTCTGTTGCCTGCACATTGAATATACAGCTAGCCATGAGATAGAAAGATGTAAGGAGTATAAAGTAATTTTCTTTTGATTAGTATTTTACAGTAATTTTTTCTGTAGTCTTAATTAATTTTTGTAGTAGTAACGTTTAACCATTGTTGGTTTTTTACTTTAAAATTGTTGCGTTTTAAATGAGTCTATATTCTCAACAAGCTCAGGTAAATGAGCACCATTTAATTGCATTTACTGAGACGTTTAAATACGTATTTTTAAATTAGATCATTGGAACATATTTACTGCACTAAATTTATTTTACGTTAATTGTTTAAAATAAACCTTCTAAAATTTTTAATTTTCTTGGAAGACAGAATGTGATTGGACAGTTGATGAAAGAAAGACGCTTTGTTTAGTAATATAAAATAATTATAATAAAGACCTAAATTATGTAAAACTAAAAAAAGAAATTTTTTAAATAATTTTGTTTAAAAATTCCTTACATTGTATTGTATAAACTATCACTACTATATTTTGTAACTTCTTACATTTGTATGCAAATTCAAATTGTACGACTGAATATGACGAGAGGGCACTCAAATTACTCCACGAGGACTCTGTGGGCATCATGTAAGGAACAAAAGAAAATATATGGTGGACATTGTAGATGGAGATTGGTGCCAGTAATCAATAAAATAAGTGTGTTGGAAATAGCGAAATTGTTGTTAAAGCTATTGCTAGTAACCTGGCCCGTGGCCATTACTTCGTAACTTATATTTTTGAGCAAGATAAATGAAAGGAAGAGAAACAATGCTGTATATTGTTCGAACCTACAACGAGAACCCTGAGAAGAGTTTCAGTGGAGCAGCAGACTATCACATCACACTGAAAAACCTAAACTTTTTTGACTGTCTGCTTTCAACATCTTTTGATCGCTAAATATTCTATTTTATGGCTTCCACTATGCAACACCTTGCAACCGTGATTGAACTTCTAAACTGTAAACATAAATACCAAAGTTTAATTCTATTGTTTGAAACTGCTGTTCCACTAATTAAATATTTCCTTGAAATGTAGGTGAAATAACAGTTGGTGGATATTGTGCCTATATAAGAACAATTTTATTTATTTTTGTAAGGTTCTGTCACTTGAAAGCGATACATGAAAACTTCATAAACAGTCTTTGATAAATTTTGTTGTTGGTAGGGTACAGGCAACTTCCATGTACTTGAGGATTGAAGTAATTTTTCCTCTAAGGACTAGAAATTACAAATTTTGTAGTATTAGAAGACCACCACACATCAAAATGTTCATCCAGCACACCAAAATATTCATCCAGCGTTTAATTAAGTACTGTATGTATTCACATAATCGTCACATTTTTTACAGAATTTTTGGCTCAAAAATGGGTTGCAGCCGTTACGTGTTTTTAAAATAAAAATCATTTGAGGTTTTTTTGTTGTAAAAACTTATATGTACACATTTTTTTTACAATGACTCTATAGTATGACATATTCTCTAACAATAAAGATTCCTGGGATCTACGTTAAACATAAAAAAGGTGAAATAGTCAGTTGTGACCATTTTGTGCATTTCCTAATTTTTCTTTAAGTGTTTCAAAATAAGGGTGCGATCATTACGTGATGGCAGCCGTAATGAAAGTAAATACAATATTGAAAAGGAAGAAAGTTTTGCATCTATACTTCACCATTTTCATATTTAACAAATGTTTATTTAATGTTTTGTTGGTTGAAAAGTTTTGCACAATTTTCATATGTTTATTTAATGTTTTGATGGTTGAAAAATTTTCCATTATTTTACATAGCGTTAAAATCTTACACCAATTTTTTTCCGCCTCTATTACACTGTTATTACAGTATTAGTATACATTTGCACCATGAATTTTGTAATGTTTTTGTTTTGGTGGTATGTTCAGTATAGTAGTTAATTTGTATTTAATTTTTTACCAATATTTTGGTTTGTTAGTGTAAATATGTTGATATAAAATTAAACCTACTTGTCTGCTGTAATACTTGTGTAAATATATAAATGTACATAATGTATGGAATGTGCATTGCATAACATCTCAATTAATTCCTGATTGCTTGTACTTGCTATTAGAATAAACAAGAAGTGGTGTTCCTAGTACATATTAATTGCAAAAATTCCAAGTATCTGACCTGAAAAGAAGTTGCTTGTGTTTAGAATTTGTATTGCAATTTCTTGCATAATTCATTATTTTGAAGTTAAGGCATACATGGCTTTAGTACTGGTAGTTGAAGAAACATATAATCAACATTATGGTATTAATTTGAGTAATTGTGTGGGTTACCGCTTCCCCATCACACTTTTTCAACAAAGTTTTGAACATATAATTTTCCTTAATTATGTGTATTTATTATGTACAGTAATAAAAACAGTGAAATTATTAGGTACTGTATTTTTTGCTCTTTCTAACAGTATGTCTACTTCTGTATGACAGAAGATTATGAAACCCAGAGGTGCCAACTACTACGGATTATCCGTAGTTTATACGAATCACGATGGTTTACTACGGAAGTACGGATTCTGTTGATAAACATTAAACTACTGATTTATTAGCTTCCGCCCGACTGTAAATGAACAGGCATGTTCCATTGTGTATGCATGTATTTCGATTCGTAACTATGTGGATCGTATGACGCGTTGTTTCTCTTCCCACGCTTCGGCACACACACATTGTTTTCTTTCTCACTTTTTTAGTTTACCAAAACCATATTTTGGTGATGGTAGCGTATTTACAAACTACAGTAGTGTGTTTACACTTTGCATGGCACACGTCGGAAGGTTCTCGTATGTCGTAAGTACAGTATCTCATACAATCGATTGTTCATATTACTTTGGGTGAGACCGCCGTCTTCCAACTTATCGATTAGTTGTTGATGTTGTCTCATGAAGTCGAATCAAGTCATCCGTGATTATTGTTTCTTCTTCCACCAGTGTTGCCAGATCTTCTGATTTGTCGGAAGATCTTCCCATATTTAGTGCATGTTAAGAGATTTGGATTTTTTTAATGAAATCTTCCGATTTTTTACCTCGAGGGATTGTATATTTTTAATTTATTTTCAAAAACTTATAATGGTAATTTGGATGTCTTGTGGTATCATATTCACGTCTCAAATTGTTGATACGGGGTGATTCTGTACTAAACAATAACAATTGCTAGCCCTGCGGGGCTTCCTAATTGATTCGGGATTCCCCTATTTGTAAATACTTTGATATTCCCCTAAATGAATGTACTTGCTTCTCGTGGCTCCTTAGTCCCTTAGTGGAGCAGTAGAGCGAAGTGGAACTTGTGCAGTTGTGTCAAGTGTAATCGCACGATCTCTCAATATTGATTATGGAGTAACATGGTACTGTGAGTATTCTTAAATATAGTTTGCAATGGCTTCAGGTACTGCTAGTGACAGTAATTCAGATATTGCGGCAACTGTAGCTAAAAAAAGACAAAGTACAGTACAAAATACAATAGTGAATGGGAAAGTGATCCTCTTTTTCGTGGGTGGTTGCAAAGGAGTAAAAAGGGTTACTTTTTTGCATATTGTTCTGTTCAAGTTAATGAACAGTGAAATGTACATACACAGCAGTGATAATGACTCGGAATAACCGAAATTGTTATTGTCAGCGAGAAAATGTGTCAATATATTTAGTTGTTTTTCTATTTTTTTTTTTTTTTCATTACTGTGTGTTTATGTACAGTAAAAAAGTGTAGTTTCTACAAATTATTGAAGACAACAAATGTGATGGAGGAAAAAAAGGTAAATATTTACTTTCTTACAATTATTTGCTTCTATGCGTACATGTTTATTTTTAATAGGCTTTTTTTATTTGCACTGCACATGCACTGTAATGTAAAGTGGACGTATGAATGTTACGTTCAAAGATAATTTTAACATAGATTTTTTTTATTCAGAAAATCTTCAGATTTTATTTTTCCACATATGGATTTTCTTCCGACTTTTTGAAGTAAAACTTCCAACTTTATTTTCTTTCATCTGGCAACACTGTCTTCCACTGATCGACCATACAGTCAAACCTCTTTAATACAAACCTGAAGGGACCAAAATTGTGGCTATTTGTAATAATGAGGTTTGTATTAACAGGTGTTCACTGAAACCTTAAAATGTTTCTAAAATTTTGGTCACACTGTTTATCCCCACAAATCAAATAGTATTTTCACCACCATGACTTCCTTTTACTTGAGAACTTGATATTGCATGGTTTAATGCATAAACAAAATTCTTATTAAACATTAAAGTAATTATTTAATTTCTTGTCCTATTCCAAGGGGAATAAAAATCACTTTGTAGTAATGAGAACTTTGTATTAACAGGGTTTGTATTAACGAGGTTTCATTGTATTGAAAACTTATCCATGTTGCAGTATTTTAATGAACGTGTGTTGATGTGAATGTTTAAATTCGAGTATGAGTTTGAAAGAGAAGAGTGTTGAGAAATCTCATTCAGAATATTCACTGTTGTAGACATGTTTTAAGTGCTTCAAATGTTTCTCAACAACACGTGTTTTGTGAATCGTGCAGTTGTGACTTCAGTGTAAACATGGTGGCAAAGATGCCGCAGTCAATACATAGTTACGGTAAAAACACGTCAAGCATTTTCGAAGTTAGAAATTTCGAGGATAAAATATTATTATAATTAAGTGATGCTGTAGATCCAACAACAAATGCCGAAGTTACCGACGAACAGGTAATGTAATTGTGTGTAGGCCTACACATTTAAAGGCAACGCTAGAAGAAGAAATAACCGTAAAAATTGAACACACACTTTTGAGTGATGCATGCTATAACATACCGTACTGCTGCTTAGCCGCTGTAAGAGGGATGGAAACCTGTCAATTTCTTACGGTGCGGTTACGGTTATTTCTATACGGCTACTTTATGGTCAATATAGCTTGGGCTTAAGATAATACGTTCACTACAGAAAAATACAGATTTTTCGCAAAATTATTACTGAAAGATTTGGTAAATGGTTGGCACTTCTGGAAACCGTATACAAATACGTAACATGCTGCTGTCTTTACATTACAGTCATTCACATTCTACACTTAAATCATCCTGTGATGCATTACATTGGCATAAGCTCATATTTGTCTCAAATTAATAAGTAACCACTTACATTAGTTCAAAATGGATTGTTAGAAAATTCCTTGCTATAGATATTTCCAGAGATAATGGAATCTTAGTTAAATATTGTTCTATCTATACATGCTCTCACAAACACTGAATATTTTTATTGTGGCTTTGAAAAAGATTGACACACAAGAAAAATTGAAAGCAAAATACCTTAATTTGGTTTAAATACCGTGGTAGAGGCCTAGTTACGACTAGTCAGAATCCATTTGATAGAACCCTGTGTTTAAGCAACTTGTGCCTGTAAACAAAAAAAGAGTGGTAACCACAATTATAAATGTATAAATAATTTACATTATTATTGTTAGACTTGATGCTAGGGACGATTTCTGGCATCGTAAAAGATGTGCCATTTTATCACGAGATAGGTACTGTAACATTCAATCTAGCAACACTGGGCTAGGGGAGGTATCGACAATGGCCGGACCGTGGATCAAACTTGGATCGTCTAGAATGTGAGCTCAACATGTTACTGTCGGGGGGCCACTTCGCTCAGTCATTTCGAACATGAGTGGTAGTAATTTCGAGCGACTGTGAGCAATTAAGTTAACCCTCAGATTTGTTCATGTATATGCACTGTACAAGGAACCATATAGCCAAATCAGCTGAGTTCATGTTTTCAGGTGTGCCAAAGTATTATCAGATGGCCGTAAATCAACTGAATGAATCTCGGGGAAGAAGGCCTTAACCTTCAAGAATTAATTGTAATGCCAACATAATAAAAAATAGGTTTATTGTGCGCAATGTGAAGTGTGTAGGCACTTCCTCTATCTTATTTAAATTTTGATAAAATATTATTTAAATTTGGATAAAAAAAATTTTTTTATATTTTAATTTAAATATTTACTTACAAGCAATGAGCAATTCAATTTCAAAATTTAAATATAAAATACAGCCCGGAATTTTAAAGTTGAGCTTTAGGTTTATTTTTGTGCCTTGTTTGGTTTCAAAAAATTGACCACAGTAAAACTTTGTGTGTCTGTCTGTGTGCGCATGTGCACATGCATGTGCGTGTCTATCTATCTATATATATATATATATATATATATATATATATATATATATATATATATATATATATATATATATATATATATATATATATATATATATATAT
>PNEQ01048566.1:0-23356 GCA_003012365.1 Medauroidea extradentata | reverse complement strand
CGTGACGTTTATAAAAATGCGTGTGCATGTCTGGTACACTTAACTCTTAAGTCTTACAAATGTTATTCGTATGAATATGCTCAGATATTTAAACCGACCTAACACATCAAAACATTGCCAGGTTTTCAGCGTCAATTTATTGTAACTGTCCACCAATTTCAAACATGAAGATAGAAAACGTATTTGTAAAACACAGTAATGAAGTTACGAAAGTGCACAAATTTTCCAATAACCAGATAAAAACAGTTACCTATATTGTATCAAAATGTTAATATTCCATGCACGCGTATTCTCATTCTCATACTGCGAGCTGAAACTAATGTATATTGTAACAATGCGGTAATATTTAACTGGCAGTCGCGGTGACGTTATGGTCTGACTTATTCGCTTACATCTTTACATATAGAACAATTGCCGAACATTGGAGTGACCCACTGGGTTTTACCGGGATACTTCTATCCCTCTTTGGCAGTCCACTGCTGATCCATTGTGACTTAATCTCACATCTGTTAAGCACTAACAAAACGTGTAACTCCATCACTGTACTGATTATTTACAATAAAAACCTTCAGAAACAACCATAGAACAAGTATTTCAGACACTAAATATCTAACATCAAGCGGTAAACTTGATCCTGATTACAGAATAATGTTGTGAGTTGTTGGTCCAGGTAGTCGCAAACATTCACCCCGTTTGACAGAAACAGTTGTCATTCTCCCGTGCGAAACGACTGCACACCTGGTTCCGTCCATGGGTCCTAACGTAGATTGTTACCATCAAAGCTCACTTAGTAGCCACGTATCACGCAAAATAAATGTTGCCACAGCATCGTTGTCAGAAGAACGTGAAACAAGGATTATATTTCCTCATATTTTCTTGTTCTGTAGGTAATACCTAACTAGGCAGTTCTGATTGACAAGTGGTTGGCGTATTGATTATTAACATATATTATGTAGTTGAATCATATATATGAAGTGTAAAGTTATCGAAAACGTTTTATGTTGCTGTTACCGACGTTACTGTATGCAATCCCATATATAACAACTGTAATCTGTAAAGTATGAACGCACAATTTGCTAACTATTGCTGTATACAATGTAACATAACGTTTCACAACGACGTTTTACTGAAAACTGAAATTTCAAACATTTATATTCCGATATTCAAATTGCTGAAACGGGAAATTTCTCAAACTCCGTAATGCAAGCAATTAAACCAACGCTGACAAAATATTATTCTATAATATCGTGATATTTATATTATCTATAGCTTCTACCAAAAGTTCAAGGACACAATTATATTAAACTAACAAAAGGTTTTGGCCTTATAATTAATCCTACGTGACCTGATTATTAATGACACATGGATAACTGATTCAGGATATGTTCAGAGTTTAATTTGTAAAAAAAAATTAAAATAGGACAGTTTGTTTAAGAGTTGTCCTTTTTTTCCTTGTTTTAAAATAATATAAAATACTAGTATAATACTATGCTTATTTTTGTAGAATAAAACTAGAGAGTTATTCTGTGCTTATAATTTTCATTTTAGGGTTTTACGTTTATACCCAAAAATTAGGATAAATATCATCCATTGTTTTATTTTTTTACATCTCCGGAAATTCATTAAGGTGTAAAAATATTTATGTCATTAAAAAAAAAAGTATAACTTTTAAACAAACTGTCCTATTTTCAATTTTGTTTTTACAAATTGTACCCTGAACATAGCCTGAAACAGTTATCCATGTGAAATTAATACACGGTCCCGTAGGATATATTATAAGGCCAAAAAGTTTTGTTATTTCATCACTTATTAGTTATTTACATAAGTTTCATTCTTATTCAGAAATATCTCGATATCTCCACACGTCTAACAGATACAGTTGATTAAGGGGGTGGGGTAGGGGCTCCCTGCAGAATTTTAAATTTTTAAATAATTTTAATGTTTGTACGACATATGATTTACTTTATAGTCACATATTAAGAATATATTTAGAGTAATAAAAAGTTTCAAGCCCAAATTTGTAAAAACGGTATTATACAAGAGACGAAAACCATCTGACTTAGAAAAATTGAATAATTTCACACCGAAGAACCGTGTCACAGGTTACGTCAAGATATTTATAAAACAACTGCAGTGATTTTTTACTGTTTCTTTAAACAATTGCTGAATTTGAAATAAATAACTGCCAAAATTCTGCCATTTTTTTTTTAATACGGAAAATGTCATTGCCGGTGTTTATACATGTCTTGACGTAGTCCGATACACTGTTCTTCAGTATGAATTAATTCGTTTCTTTAAGTCAGTTGATTATCGTTTCTTGTGTAATACCGTTTTATGCAATTTTGTCATTTTACATGTAACTATATGAAACCTGTGTAAGCAAGAAATTTTCATAACTATAAAAATAATCACAAATTACATCTACAAAACAAATTATACCTCGTACAAAAACAAACGTTATTAAAACAATTCAAAGAATTTGGGTGTAACTCCCTCCTAAGTTGAAACAACGTAAATTTTTTTTAATGTCCTTAGAGGTTGAATTTCAAAACGTCCTGGAACCGCTTTTTAGGGATATTCGTAGGCTTGATTTTGATACGTCAATCAATTCGATTTCACAATATGTTTAAAAGGTATCGGAAATTTTTAAAATTATATTTTATAGCTTTAGCCCCCTTAATTTTTAAATTTAAAAAACAGGTAATATGTAGAGATGGTAGTTTATCGCGGGAAAACTTGACTGTTTGCTGGATTTCAACACACGTTCAGGTTACCAGAAGATTGCTTGCTTTAGCTTGTACTTGGAGCTGTTAACCTATTTGACTGAGCCAATAAGAATCCCGATATTGTAATATGTTATGCCTGTTATTCGTCTGCAGACAGCTACGTTATGTCAGAAGTATATCACCGAATCATATATTTTTCCAGAAACATGTTTCATGGAAATGTTTGCAAAACATTTTCGCGATGCACCATCATCACTAGATGCATTTTTGTAAACTTTATGCTAATGTAAAAATCACCTTGATATCTCAACTGATTTAAGCGTTATTGAGGATTCATGGAAAATCATATTTCACCACATTTCACTGACTTACGATAATTTTCAAATTTGAAAAAGAAAATTACCTTAATTTTGTCTACGGCGTAAGGCAAGCCCCTTTCAAAATTTCACATATCTAGGTCCAGAGGTTTGGACTGTACGTTGACGAGTGTATGGGTGTGTGAATGGGGCTCTTCATTTTATATAGAGAGATTATGTATGTAGTGTCAAAATAAATTACACAAAATTAACAAAAAAAACATTAAAATATTTTTTCATATATGGTATGTCATTGCACCAAGAGAAAAGATGAAAAAAAAAAAAAAAGTATGGAGGTATGTGGAAATTGTTATGGAGTTTCAAAGCATTCTTGTATTCAGCATAAAATTTTATGTAATACAGGTATGAAATTTAAGAGGTTTAGTAACATGTTATTCGTTCGTTGGTTCGTCAGGACTATCAAATAAGTTAACAATTCAGAAGAAGAAAGAGTATGTGCATAAAATAGAATCTAAAAAATTTAATAAAACGTTAAATATATAACGTTTGTATAACATAATGAAAATTATACTATCGAAGTATGTGTAAATGAATATCTAGAAAATATTTTGCGAGCCTGAAACTCGTTCAAACAAATCAAATCGCTACGCAAATAAAAAAACTTAATTCAATATTATTTTGCTGACTGCATCATATACAGGAGGCCGCGGTGGGTGAAGTGACTAGTGCTCGACAAACCTAAGTGTGTCTTCGGAAAATATGTGAACTACAGCCATCCCCCTATCTGACATACCTCACCGCCTACTCTTCTTTGTCTCGCTACATCCTCTGCCAATAGCAAGCAAGTGGCATGGCCGTCGCGGCCACTAACCTTGTGTCGCGACAAGCAGTGTGTAAAGTCTCGTCAGCTGAAAAGTGGCAACCGGTGTGTGGTTAGTTTTTGTCCATGGGGCCTAAGATCGAACTGCACTCGTATACGATTTGTTAAATTTTCTGTCGATACTCGCACGATTTTAAGAAACGGTAAGCTCGAATCATATGAGAACCCTCGTATACGTCCAGACTGTGCGAGTTGGTACTCTCTCGGTAGGCACCGTTCACCTTCACAACTCGTATACGTCGAGTGTAATAAGCAGACAATATGGCCGCCATGGCAAATGCCACCTCCTTGAAATAAAGCGAGTTTGACAGCACACGTGGAATATAAGAATTACGTATCAGCATGAAACACAATAAAACAGCGGTACAAAATTACTGACGCTGAAAACTACTAATTAATTATGACTAAAATGAAAGTTTTTACAACTTACGTTATACTTAATAATAACCTTACATGAAGCGTGTAGTGTAATAAGAGAGTGGTCTGAACTGCAGCGTCAATAGTTGAATTTTTTAGCTGCCGTGAGTTCAAAACTTGGTCAAAACAATTCATATTTTTTGCATGGTTAGTTATATTCTTTTTGTGTTCTTGATGTTGAACATTTGATTTAAACGAAAATGTATACGAAATATAAGCGTGCGAGACTGTTAATGATTTAACTTAAGTGCAACAACTATTTACTTTTGGCTGGGTTCATACGTGCGACGCAACATTTTGTGTCTGGGAAAAAATTGCCACATAAAAATGCAAAGACTTGTAGACATGAATTTTTTACTAACCACTGTGTATATTTGCTTACAATAAAGCATTTAAACGTGGTGATGACGGAGTGATTAGCATATTGGTGTTTCTGTTACAACTTTCCCAATTTTAAATCCCCACAATGTCACAATTTTTAATAATTAATTTAATTGTTTTCATATTTATGTTAATTTATTATCAAAATGCGAAGTTTTGTTACATTTCTGCTTGTAAAAATATTAGTTTCGAAACATAACGCGCATTAAAAACTGATTCCCAGGATCGTAAAAAATAATTCAACACTGCTGTACTTGACTTTTAGTAACTTGACTGATGCAAAAATTACCCACGGTCGTGTAAGAATAATTTTTCTGTTGATATACCAACACTACTATGACCAAAGTATACACACACAATTTGCAACAAACATTGATATATTTTCTTTTATTTATATTCCATCATTTCAGAATGAATTAAGTTGTGTTATTATTTCCTCCCTCAACATTCTGCCTACTCTTGCTGTCCAAGGGGCTGTCAGCTTGCATTCGGCACGTTTTCTATTCTTACAGTGTAAAACAAATGCCTTCAGTGAGATAATTGAAGGTGACATACGATATCTTATTGAAATTTTTTTGTAATTATTGTAAAAATATAACATAAAAGTGAAATATAAAGAAGGCCACATTCGTAACTAGAAGTAATATTATTTATAAGAATAATAACTTTGTAACCGATAGTATTTTATACACTACGTCAAAAAAAATGTGATAAAAATTTTATCATTTATTTTTATAATGCGAAAGTTTACAAATATTTCAAATTTTTCTACAGCTGATTTATGGATCAACAAAAGGTAGCGAAATATATGTGTTAAATCGATAAATACTTATCTAGCATCACTAATTCAAAAGGAATGTTCTTTTGCCCGTTTTCATTTTGTTTAATTCCACGATTTTTAAATACACAGCCACGCAAGTGTCAACATATGAACTGGACTTTGTGATTTGCAGCCTCCCGTCAAAACGTTTTACTTTCTCACTTCATGGATGCCAACCTGATTAAAGGATACACACTTCCATTCGAACACTACTCCCTTCGAATAAGTAAGGCGTATACGAGTGGCCGGCGTTGGAGCTTACAATCTCCGTCTCGTATACGTTTTGCGCCGTACGAGACGATTCGCTTACGAGCTCTACTCGTACAAACTCGAACTTTGGCCCCCAGGTCGTGTCGTTTTGCACCGCATATCTACAAGCTATATCATTGCACAGGCCTATTAGAACTACTACAGATGGTCGCTTACAATATGAATGGAGTGTATAGGGAGAGCTACAATACATTCCCCTCCACTGCCTTCACACGGCAAACACTAGCGCTCTTACCTCCCCTACCCGGGGCTATACTTAGGTTTGTCAAGCAGTAGAGCACTCGCCTCCCTACCAAGGTGATTCGGGTTCGATTCCTAGCGGGGTCGGTCCCTGGACTTTCGCATGTGAGAATCGTGTCGTATGATGCCGGTGGTCGGCGGATTTTCTCGAGGATCTTCCGTTTCCCCCACCCTACATTCCGGTGCCGCTCCATACTCATATCACGTCATCCCTCACCAGCGCTAAAGACCTAGACGTTATTGCTGGCAAAGAAAAAATGTATTCACAAAGAGGAAATTACGTTCCAATATGTAGCTGAATAGAAAATACTGAAAGTTGTTGAAACCAATTAAATCAGAAAGAAAGGCATTTAAAGTAAAACTATTTTAAAAACCTTTACAGTCTTCTATGTGTGTTCAAAGGTGACTTTATAAACAAGTTTGTGCTTTCTTCGTCGTCAAATTTTAAGTTTTCTACGGTTTTGATGGACGGATAACATTTTATGAGGCTGCTGATTGACTGTAGATCACGTAATTAACGGTCCCGCAGATGAAAGGTGGATGACTAGCTTTAGCTTTATACGCCAATTAAGAAGGGATATGCTGTTAATGTTTTTGTTTAATTCAATGTTGTTTGTATTCTATCTGCGCCACAAGTCTGAGATTACTAGGTGCGGAGGCCCGGGAAGTGATATGCAAGGTAGTAGAATCGCTTTTACTATAAAATTCAAGAAAATATTTGTACTTTGAACGACTTACTGGGAAGCAACATTTTAAGATTTTCACATTACAACAAGTAGCCCACGTAACACATGTAATCTCGTTCTACCGAATAATAAGTGCTAAATAACATTCACAAAAATATGAAATGTTTTTGTATATTACCACAAAGCTAACCCTGTAACATTATTTCCTTGAAGATTGAAATCACATTGTTTTATCATAAATATCATAGTATTTTCGTGATGGACATTGTAATTCAAAACAATTAAAATTCACTTTTAACGTAATTTTTTGTAAGAAATTCTATTAACCCTACTTTTATTTTTATGTCTTAGCAGTCTATTACACATATTCTTGATTATTACACGTAGCGTGCATTGAAAACAGCGCCGATGCTTTTGTAGCAATTTGTATGCCGTAAGAATTTTGTCAAAATTTTTGGTTACGCATAATTAATGAACTTATTCTTAAATTACAGTGTGTAGTGTTCTTGTTTTCCATATAAATTAATATTTTTAGAGGGCTAGGTTTCCTGGATTGTTAACTGTCTCGTTGTAAAACTACGCTAAAATGTTTTTCTAAAAAAGTCACTATATAAGCATGTTTAATATTCAGCATATCTAAGTACGAAAAATGCTCAAAGTGCACCATTTTACACCTTGAAACACCACAATTTTCAGGGGGAGGATCCCCGGACCCTCCCTCCTTCCGCCTTATTAGAGGGGTTTATTATTCCAAGATGTAACCTCCCCCCTCCCCAGTTCCGAAATGTTCCAATGCCCCTGCTCTCAAAACATTTCAGTATCGTTGCTGCCGAGTATTTTTGCTGCCTTATAAACCTTTTGTTGCTTTATATACGCACTAGTTGCCAAATAAAGATGAGGGACAGCAACACTTTATTAGAATGTGAAAGAAAACATTAGTAGAGTTAATACAAATTAAACTGAAAGATAATAATATCGACTAATGATACACCGACATCTGATATGTTTGTGGCACAACGTCAATACTTTTACTCCTCGTTAAATGTATAATTACTTATGAACATGAAATATCATCCACAGTTTTTCTCTACTAAAGGCGGCTAAGAACTTATTAACCGCAATATCTTGTTGCGATTTGTGTCCTTTTTCCTCACAGCCTTCGCTTGCCGTTGTGTGACGCCACGCGCTCATCAGTCGCCAGCGCGAAGGCCTGCCAGCCGAACATACCCGAAGCGGGACTTAAACAAATTTCCACCTTCAAGAGTTGGCCCATTTTTTGTGTCCATGACTGTACATCACAAAAAAATATTCTCTTTTCAAACATATATGTAGGCCTATTTCAATTCACATAGCGATCGGTTAAACGGTTAGAAGTTGATGCACTACAGTGCCATCTAATGGCGAGTTAGCGAGTTAGAGTAAAATGGATACCATAAAAATATTCCCCACGAAAAAATACTTATATATGTCAAGTTTCATACCGATCGATCAAACGGTGTTGGAGTTTATTAATTTCACATACAAATACACAAGCATTGTACACACACATATACAAATGTATACACACACACACAAAACTCATAATAGTTTGTAACTTTAGGTTAGTAATTTGGACTTCCAGGATAGGACTTTTAATTAGGTATGCTTAAATCTCTTATTCCTTACACATATACTATAACAGCTCTTTGCAAATTCTAATAAATATTTCTTTCACAAAATAACTACACACTTAATTATGTTTTCTGCTTACTATGAAACGTATGTATTTTACATGCATTTTTTACTAATAATATATGTATGAAAACGTAAGCTAGTGTATGAAAGTTTGAATTGAAGCGATGAAATTCTGGACTAGCGTCACATTTTCCGTTCAATACAGCTACGTTGTAAATTAGTATTAAGTGAACTGTTCAATATGATAGCAAGTCAGGGTTTTATGCTGCAGCACGAAGTATATTATAAATGCGATATTAATACTTTCGTGATCTTCTCTAATTTATGTATCTGCTCGCAACCCTGCCTTCTGTCTGCACGTTTCTGTGTCTCCAACTGAAAACATAGCATTCAATGATGAAGCATTGCTATGTAGTTCACATGCTGATACTCGTTAGAACAGTAGATGCTCTGTATGCACGACATGAGTAATGTGACGTACTGGTGTGAGTTGATTGCAAACATCACACAACACTGTATGGAAACTGAACTCGACGATTTGAGACATTCTAGTTTTCTATGCCCGCTGGTATTAAGTCAACATCAACTCTACTATTCCAGATAATTTTACTAATAGTCACTCATATTTTTTTGCAAGCAGGTTTTTGGATTGCGTGAGAACTGCAAATGTCCAAAGCAGGATTCTGATCACTGGTTGTTTGCAGAGAATAACCGTGCCTTCTGACTGCTGAACATTGGAATCATTCACAGAGTGCAATGATTACCTAACTATTACAATAATTATACAGTAATTTTAGGACAGCATTGTATTTAAGTTATTTTTTAACTCCGAGAAATAAAAAAGTTACATCACAAAATATCATTGAAGAATTGTTATTTATACACGACAGAAACATTCGTTTAAATTTGGAGACTCTAAAAGCAGTTCTGCTATGTAGCTTGATTGTTTTTGTAAATTATATAGTTTGTTGTGTACCAACTTATAGAATAAATATAGGAACCCATCATACGATTAATTTTTCAGGCAGGCGTTTGATCAATATGTGTTGCGAATGAATAGTTTTAATAACCTAAGTTAATACATTACGTTGTAGTTATTTCACTTCATTATTATTTATTGGATTACTGTTTATGTCCATGTGTACGTCTAACTTCATTTTGAACACAAAACTAATTGAAAACTTCAAAATATTTTCTGTTTACTTAACTTACACAATTAAAATAAAATATTTTATGGAACATCCTCCCAAAATTTATACATTGAATTGAAATATAGAGTTTATATGTTTTACATGTAAGAAGAATTTCTCAAGATTCGAAAATTTTAATTATTAGCTTTTTAAAGTATTTTCTTAAACAAAACATTTCTCTGATACATAAAGTTGAATTATTTGATTGTAAATTCGTCTGAATCATTTAATCTGAACAAACTAATCGATATTACGACAATTCTATGTGTGCATGGCCGTAGTGTATTCAAAATGTGCGCGTTTACGTAGCTTTATAGACCAACATTGTATTTTCCTTTTTAAACCCATCCTTGTTTTATGCACTACACACTTACAACTCTGTAAAGGATACAAATGCAACGTGATATATTAAAAAAAACACGACTAGAACAGAAAGATAATGGAACGACAGGCTCTTGACACTGAAGCTCCTGTAAACAGAACTTAAATAATCATTCAGGGAAGTATGTTTCCTGCAAAATAAAAAAGAACCAATACATCGATTAGTTTATCGAATTACTGAATTTTCCCTTGCGTACAGCTCTAGAAACAAATACGGCGTCTAAATCCAGACTCTTACAATCAGTACCATTATAAAACGTGGAAGCCTCAAGTAACGTAAACAAATGACATAACATGTAAATTTGGTCGCCCTTCGTCCAGCCTAACGTTACCAAGCGTACACAAGTGAGTTTGGTTCGAGTGTGAGTCTGTAGCTTACAGCCGCTGCGTTAGGAGTGCCTGTTTCATACTACTTATATTTCTGCTATGCATGTAATTAGTTTCTTCTTATATATTACGTCCAATATGACTAACATTTAATTAGGTAGCTATTACATCAACATTGCTTGGTAAAATTTTTCCATAATATTCTTTAGAAAAAGTATTGTATATTTATTCATTTATAAATAAGAGATGTCGATTCAAAAGCAAAATCATGTCGATTCTTCAGGAGAAAAGTATAACTAGAGACCGGAAAAATTTGCGGGTTCTCTGCCCTGCAGGCTAGCCTTAAAGAATATTTGTGTATTCAAGCAGGCAACAGCGTTTCATTAGCTGCTCGCTGACACAGTTAAATGCGTCCGCAATTAGTTACATTGTTATTATTGGCTCATCGACCGTAATGCGGTGTCAAATAAGTCAACGGACAATTGTGAAAGTAGCGTGAACTTACAAATGCTGGAATTCTAGCTTGTGTCTGAAAGAAAACGCGAATGTTTTCAGATTTCTAATTATAGCTGTTAACTGTGCAGGAAGGCAAAGCAGAATAAGGGATAGTGTAAATAATGAAGAATTATCTTAATGTTCACAGGAAGTCTGTGTGAGAATTAGAAATTCCCAAATTCAGTCATTCATGTAACGACTCAAAGAGCCTAAGTTTATTTTACAGCAAAATGTCTGGTTGAATCATTTAGCTCATGAAAGGTTACATTGTGATCGGTATCTCGCTGCCGGTATTTGACAACCTGCTGTCTCCCCGAAGGTTTATCAGAAGACGCATTGCTAGCCATATTGCTGGGAGAATGTTCAGCATATATTCCTAATAACATTACAATTCTTCAATGATAATGTAGATATAACGATTTCGGTTCATATAAGGATGTATGTACGAGCTGCCGACGGATATATTTTACTGTGTTTATTTCTTCCACAATTTAGAGAATATATTAAAATGAAGTAACACAATTTTCATAAAACTAATATTCTTAAGGTATTTTAAAGAAATTAATTTTACGATACATTATTGTCCTCGAGCACAGTGGGGAATTTAGTTTGGTTTAGTATGTTATCTTAAAAGTTGTGTTATTCGTTCTCGGTCACCAGTATATTTAAATAGTTACGATTGCTACAGTTTAAGAGTACCGAGATTGCACAGCGAAGAATAAATCGTCCAGTTCTAGTTGCTATCGAAGAGTAAACTTGCTAGTCTGCGGCATATAAGCCTAGGTCCAGAGCACTGTATACTTGGATCGCAGCTACAGTCAGAGCGATAATAGCAGTGAGGTAGATGGCCATCGCTGAGTTGTTCCTCAAACCAATAAACTCTATCAAAGTCTGACTTTTCATCTGTACTGTACGTTGTAACTAAACTCACATATTTAACAAGATGAAAATCAGTGAAATAATACTATACTAAACCAATTAGTAGTAGTATGCAATTAGACGTCCATTATTATTTTTAAATACGAGCTATAGCAGACTTCAGTTCAGTATTTAAATCTTGTTTGAATTCTAATGTCTGTAATATTACTGAACTTTATCAAAGCAATGAGCGGCGAACAGGCTTTTCTAATTTAATGAAAATAAGAAACACAGGACTGTTACTAGTGATTTCCAGGCAGACAATGATATTCCCAACAAAACAACACAAACTGAAATAATCTAAATTCACCTAATAGATTCAATAAATCTGATAGATTATCAACTTAACTTTTAAATACAATAATCACACATTTTCAGGGTTGTTTAAAAAATACAAAATACTCAGTTATATGCAAACGTACCGAACTTTAAATTTTCCATTTTCAAATGTGATAACCTTATCATGATCAGATACAAATTATACTGAAATAGATTATTTATCTGCAGCAATTTTAATTTAAGAGTAGAAGAATGTAGACACAAACACAGGTACGTTGTATCAACGTCAAATTACTACACTTCAATATAAGCACACATCTGCCAAGACGGAAGACCGTCTTAATGAAAATAATAAAACATTGTATGGTTTTCTCAGACGTGAAATCGATTCACTTCGTTGATTACTTACACTTCTGAATTGAGGTCTATATTAAATGGAGGCGCGGAGGCCGAATGGTCGGACCATTCGCCCCCCACACACGATCCGGGTTCGATTACCGGTGGGGTTGGTCTCCGGATTTTTGCACGTGAGAATCGTACCGGACGATGTCGCTGGAAGGCGTGTTTTCTCGGGGATCTCCCGTTTCTGCCGCTCTATAATTCCGGCGCTGCTCCATACTCACATCATATCAACCCTCAACTGCGCTTAAGACCTCGATGTTAAGCGCTTACCAAAACCTCTCACTAACAATCAATAATTAGAGAGATGGGGGAAGGGGAGAAGCCACGACTTACAGCAATGTTATTGGGAACCTTACTACACGGTTCTGATTTGCCACAATCCAAAGTCAACACATCACTCAGGTGTGACTCTCAATCAGTAATACGTGTCTGCATACTTTACAGGCAAGGTCCATGGAGTGAAACATTTTATGATTACACTTTAGCGACGAGAGTAGGACAGTTATTGCAAGAGACGTCTCCCGTCACCTGCGTCACTGCGTACGGAATAGGCGTGTCCCATTCCACTCTATGACGTGTTGAGCACTAACGGCGTTTTAAGACACATATAGCTCCAAAAATGCCACTCGTATTCTTAAGACACAAAACAAGAATTACGTGTCCGCCTTAGATAAAAATTTACTATAATAATTTAAATGGCGGATGTTTAAAGTAAAAAAAACTACTACGAAATCACCGCAGGCCAGTTTAGCGTAAACGCGACAAACATGTCCTCAAGCGTGGCATTCTGACCCGTATCGGTGGCGGGTAAAATTACATCCGGTACATAATCTTCTTAACGCAACTCAGTCTTCACACGTTTCTGCTGCCGTAACACAGATAGTTACAAAGCGCATCGTTACCTGCACGACAGCAGGTTATGATAACACTGTTAATGTTCAGTCAACTCAGTGTGCAGACACACGTGTGTAGATGCCGGCCCGCTGTGTCTTAGACCGGCGAAGTCATCAGTCTTACAAGGAAAGTTATAAAGACTTCTTACAACAGCTGTTCGCTATACAGTTACGTCATATTTCCATGCAACTGTTGGACGTCAGTCAGGTCTGGGGGGCAGCAGATATCATTTCGTGTTTCTTAGATGAATAACTATTACCGCAGAGTTATTTTGCTCTATGTATATTTGCAAATATGCTTGAACGCTCTTGCGCAGAAAATCGTGACCCTAAATTGCATGGAAACTACCTCACGCTGGTCATTTTATGTGATTTCCTTTCTTTGTATTTATAATGTAACTAGATACTGCAGTTTGAAAAGGTAATTTTTCGGCTGAGCTAGAGGACTGAAAAAAAAAGAGGAACACGAGTATTCAGTTTTCAATTTCTGACACCACATTTTTGGGATTTAGGTTGATTATTTTACGCTATTGATAGGGACTGGAAAATTTCGCGAATTCAATAACCTGTGGGCTACAATCCATTATACCATGATACTCAAGCCCCGTATATTCGTTCAATATCTACTGTTCCACTGCATAGCAGCTAGTTGACTAAGGTCCGGTTTCACCAACCAAGTTTAAGCGATTTAATCTAGATTACTCGGTAATTAATCTCGATTATACATGTTTTAGGTTTCACCAAGCAGTTAAACTCGATTTTCTCGTCTTAAGCGAGATTAAATTTAACTGCTCGATTTTGGCCGGGTAACGTCACTAATCTCGCTTAAGTTCATAATAAAATGGCGCGAGCACTGTATAATTTGGTACTTGAAGACAATACAGACGATGAAGACTTTATTCCTGTGTACTTGCCTCGTAGGATTAGAGAAATAAATCATTATTTTAATGAGAATGATGATACAGACTTCCAAAAACATTTCCGCTTGTCAAAACAATCGGTCCATTCACTTTCATTGATACATACACATTCAGTACACAAGTCACTCTGGTCTAGAGGTAAGATGCGTAAGTTCTACGAATAGGAGGAGTGGTTCGGTGCTTACCACCTCCAATTTTGTTTAGTTCTGAAAATTATTGCATGTAAGCGTCTTTTATTCAAAAGTTATTTAATAAATAAGTTCAGTGTTATGTAAGAAGTACGGTTAGCATTTAATTTTTTTTCCTTATTGAAAGTACAATTACAAGATTATTCCTTGTAATTTTACAAACACATACTTTGTATTTTATTACAAGGACAACTATTGTAGTTTCACAAAGAATTTCTTTGGCAACTGGGTTTCCAAAGGTTTTCTTTGTAAAAGTACAAAACATTCTTTTTTACAGTGTATGAGGTTCTGTTAAACGTTTGGTACTTTCAGATGAGCAAAAAATATACAGACGAGATAATAATTAAACAATTGTGTCTAGATAAACATTAGCATTTACAGCAATAAAATAATGTAAATTATAGTTGCTGGATTATCTTCCCCTAGTATTTCTTTCTTGCTTTGCTCCAAAGTTGCCCAGGGGTACCTAGCCCCCTAGCTGTATTCCCCCCCCCCCCCCGAGATAGTATGATGCAATCACTCCCTGCTTGCCCTCAAGAACGTTGTAACAAAGTTTCCAAATGAAGTCATTCACAAAAACACATTCGGCAATTTCCGACAAGTGTTCGGGTATTTCCGACACAATTAAGGCAACTCAGCTCACACAACCCATCGTGCAGCCAAGTTTAACTAATCTCTGGTAACTTAAACTCTCTGTGTTGTTGGTGGAACGCACCTCTAACTTAAACTCAGGTTTAGCTCTTCATCGAGTTTTGTTATCTCGCTTTGTGGCAAAGTTAAACTTCGTTGGTGAAACTGGCCCTAAATTGTTTATAAATCAAACGATTACTTTCTAATCAAGATTCATCTTAGTTCAAACGCTAGATAGTTCCTGTGTGCAGGTTCAGTTTGCTGCGTTATCGAATTTATTATTATTCCTTTATCTATGGCGAAGTTAAGGCTCTCGCCTTTTCTTACACTTAACCAAGTGTACAATTTTACCTCATATAATGTATGGTTTTACATGATACATTACGTACGTGTTTAAATATTCATGCCTAATCTACCTTTAGTATAAAAGTGCTGAACTAAAATAATATTAAAATTAATAAATTTAAACGAATAATTTTATAGCAAGTTATATAATTACTTATAACACATATAGGATAAAAATGATAGAAAGAAAGCAAAATCACACAATTTACATTAGCGAATCAATGAACATCTACTACTTGAGATTTGTTTAGTTCAAATGAACAGTTCAAATTTGTTTGAAATTGTTCCAATTTCCAATAGATTTAAAATTATTGGGCATTTCATGCCAAGAGCGTGTGCCAGAAACTTTAAAATATTGGGAAAAAATGTATATATATATATATATATATATATATATATGGTTAGGTATAGTAAGAATTATCGTTTCACAAGAACGTGTGTGGTGGTTATGATTCATACTCAGTGATTGAAATCGGTCAGGTAAGTATTTTCATAATCTTATAGTGAGTTTTTTCTTTAAAAGAAAAAATAAGCGCAACCTTCGCCTATCATAAAAAAATTGGGCTATTGTAGTTTTTTACAATATAAGCTAATATGGTCAGGAGATTTCAAACTGCATATGTACCGTACGCATATATTTTGAAGACGCTGAAGTTTTGCAGTCAAACCAGAAGTGAGATCGCTTTAGACAACGTAGTAATAATCTATGTGAATAAATAAACTTGATTGCATTTTGTTGCAGTAATAAGAATGTATTTCATTCACTTAAGCGTATGCAAAGGAGCAAACACATTTCTGCAAATTTTGTTTACGCGATCATTTTAGGTAAGTGTGTCATTATTTTGGATGCCCAAATCTGCGTGTTTTATCAATTTCTTGAGCATCTACAATAATTGGATTTATTTTGTCTGGTTTAATGGATTTTTTTTTTAGTTTTTTGTTCCTACTATATTGTGTGTTTGTGCATTTATTTGCAATTTATTATTTCTGGTCCATACAACTACATTATATAGGTCTATGTTCATTTTTTCAATGCAGGTACTTAGTTCACTTGGTACATCACTCAGATGTAGTTACAAGTCATAAACATATAAATAATAACAAAAAGTAATTGGTTAATTAAAATAGAATATGTAAGAGATCCTAACACCGAGCCCTGAGGAACACCACACCTCACACAACAACGCGGTGAGACAAGTATGAATCCTCGTTCAGGAGAAGAAATTTTTTGCAAGCGCAGATACTATTATCTGCATCCCTTTAGGGCATGATGTCTCCAAATGTTTCTCTGTGTAAGATTTACCGTATACGCAGCTTACATATGGAAGCAAACAAAATGCACGACCGTATCCCGGTGTAAGCAACCTCACAAGTTGTTACAGTACTTGCTGGAAGTAGAGCTTGACCAGACAACATAGTGTAATCTCAGTAGTTTCATTCTTTCCTCTTGAGTGGAGTGTCGCATGCACACTTCCATTCAACATCTCCACTCCAGAGTGCTGAATTGTGTTCCGTGGGTGCCCCAAGGAAGCCTAGTGCGGACTGCATTCTAGCTGCGTCATAGTTCAATAATATGTGTTTAGCTCAACGAGCTTTATAGTAAACATAGAGGGGCGGAAAAAGCAATCTCCAAGGTTTCGAGGTGAAGCTCAATTGAACGTGGTATTTTGACTCTAGATAAAATGGCTGACTCTTACTTCCGGTCGAGAGACGAGAGCGATTATGCAAATTTAAACATTATTACAGTATAATATATTACAATAATTATTGGCATTTCTTCCTGTGTTTAGCGGAGATATAGTGGAGCTATAAAGTAACGGATTTTATGAGAATATATGACCGATTTTCAACATAATGTTGACCACACTGCTGTTCACCATGTTTTCTTGAGTCAAAACAGCCGTTCAATTGGGCTTCACTTTGGAAGCGTTTCCTCCCATCTTTGTTAACTATATAGAGCGTTGGTGTAGCTGGACTCAAACCTCGCAGTGGGTCGAATCAAATATCTTATCTCTCTGTATACGTCGTGGGTTACACTTAACTATGGTTGCCTTAGAATTACAGAAGAATAATTTTGGACAGAGTGAAACATAAAATTATTACAAGTACAATGTGCTGCATTATTAGAATACCGTAGTGTTATTTAAGATCGGAATATGGCGAGTAAAAGTAATTAAAAAATATAAGAAATAACAATTGTTTCACATTACACTTTTATAATATAGCAGTCAAAATGCCGAACATGTTAAAGAATATATCGCGTCCAATTAAAAAAAAAAAACATCTAAAATTTTGCTGCGCTGTTGTTTGTCCCGCACGAACCTCTCTTTGATTACGTCCCAGTAAAATTGTAATTTAAGAAAAGAAAATTTGTACTGTTTGATGAGATTTATTAATGATACTTATTGTTTAATAGAATATTGTCTTAAAATTAATAATAAAACCAAATACTTTAGATGGTGATGAATCATGTTGTACAGTTACGAGAGCGATTAAAGGCGAAATTTTAAACTGACTGTTAATTTATTTTGGTTATGATTTTAACAGAAAAACAAAAAAAAAAAATAACCAGCATAACAGGTAAGTCTGCTATCATCAAAAAAGGATGCAATTTAACCCTAAAAGTTAAAATCGTTTATGTAATGTAGGAATATTAAATCATAAATTTAATTTAGTCGTGTGATGAACGAACTATACTTAAGGTAAGTCGGCTGTCTGCGTAATATGCGAGTAACCAGATTAATAATTTGGGGAAAAAATTATTTGTAAGAAGAATTAATACCATATAGATAACAATATCAGTATTTTTTCAAAATATTACAGTATTATGAACGAAATTTACACAAGTTAAATCAAGTATGTATACCAAGATTGATGAAAGAAGGAAAAAATAATATATCCTAAAATATGTGTTACTATACTAAAATATAAGTATGGCAGTCATTTTTAAAATATGCGCACAGGATAAACGAAATCAATAAAGGTCAAGAGAGATTTGTATGTTGTATATATGTATCAAGTTTGACGAAATTCTGAAAACAACTTCTCAAGATATGTAATACTATGCTAAAAATATAAAAATGGCCACCTTTTTCAAAATATGAATACAGGATAAACGAAAATAAACTAAAGGAGTTTTAGATTTGTAAGTAGCACATGTGTAACAATTTTTGGAGAATTTCCGAAATACATATCCTAATATATGTATTACTATGCTAAAAATATAAAAATGTCCACCAATTTCAAATTTTAAACACGGGATGAACGAAATATACAAAAGTTATGTCAGATTTGTATGCAACATATATCAATTAAGTTTAATCAAATTTTGTAAAATATTCATTAAGATATATAGTTATCTGTTAAAAATATTAAAATTTCCTCCATTTTAAAATATGAACAGAGGCGAAACGAAATACACAAAAGTGAATTCATTTGCATGTAGTATATGTGTACAAAGGTTTGTTGAAATTCTGAAAAATATTTCCTAAGATATGAGATACTATGCTAAAAATATACAAACGGCCACTTTTTTAAAATTACAAACACAGAATTAATTAAATACAGAAAAGTCAAGTCAGCTTACTATGTGTACCACGTTTGGTGAATTTATGACAAATATTTCTTAAGATATGTGATATTAAGCTAAAATATACAAATGGCCACCACTTTGAAAATATGAACATAGCATGAACTAAATATTCAACCTTTAAGTCAACTTTGTATGAAGTTTATGTGTACCAAGTTTGGTGAAGATCTGATAAATATTTCCTTAGATAGGCTATGTGGTACTTTACTAAAATTATGAAAATTGTCGCCGTTTTGAAAATATCCACACAGGAGTACAAAATACACAGCATTCAACTCAGATTTGTATGCAGTATATGTGTACCAAGTTTTGTTACCTTCTGATAAATATATCCTAAGATATGTGATACTATGCTTACAATATAATAAAGGCCACAATCTTGAACATATACACACATGAATAATGAAATACATAAAACTCTAGTCAACTTTGCGTGTAGTATATGTGTACTAAGTTTAATGAATTTATAAATTTCGGTTCCTTACATATCTATTTTGAGCAAAAAATTTAAATGGCCACCATAATGAAAATTTAAACGAAATATATTAACGTCAAACCAGGTTACAAAATTCTATATGTATACAAAGTTTGATAAAATTCGGTCCGCTGGTTCAAATGTTTTTAGAGTGGGACACACCCCTCATGGACACACACACACACACAGGCACACAGACAGAAAGGTGATCTTGTATGCCTACTTTTTCCTTCAGGAAGTTTGCTAACACTTTTAACCGCAAAAGAAGATGCAGATTTATGAAAAACTACAAAAATTAAAAAATAACGTCGCAGGAATATTACAGTGATGTTATCTTACAAATGTTTATTCATGTCGTAACGTTAAGACATTTCTAACAAACCCGGATGTATCAAAACTTTGTTCAATTAAATTATAAATTTAAAGACAGACTTAAAAGTCTCCAAATGTTAAGGACAATTATGGGAAAATTTACATTTTTGTGTTTACGGGTAACTATGGTAGTATCTGATTCTAACATTATGATTGTAGAGTGACAAATGTTTCTACAGTGAAGTAGTGTAATAGTGAGGTGTGAATTTGAGTCAGGTTAGAATGTTTAAGAATACCGTCAGTATTCGGATGTATTGAAGTACTGCAGCTCAATTACTTACAAAACTGCAATACAGAGGGAATGCAACTCACCACTTATAGCACAAATTAAAAACATACTACGGTACTTATATGACTGCAGGGTAAAGGTTATTTAAATCGTGACACCAGTATTTAATTCAGCAGCTTTAGTAAACTTTGTATTATTTAGGTATAAATAAAGACATCAAAGGAATACAAAACTAATTTATATGCAAACAGTTCTTTAACAACTTTTAAAAATGCACACAATCCTAATATGATGTAAAATATTTTATGATTGGCTTTTTGTGTACCTGGCAGAGCTACCAGGCACTTTATTACAATTAATTTTTCAAGTAAATTTGAACACTTTAATATAAACTTACCAAAATATTATAAATATACAGTAATTGTTATTACATTTCACTCTACACAATAAAGCTTCCAAAATATAAACCGAGGCTCCTAATTTATTAAAAAATATAGAGTTCCACGCGCGTCTTGACACAATCTGTTGATAGATTTAATTAGATTTATTTGAGTAACAAAAATTCAAATTTCATTCTTTTAAAATGTCATATTCAGCACAATAACTTTAACAACTACTAAGTTAATCATAATACGTATCACTCAAGAAGCATAGCTCAACAGAAAATGTGAAAATAAAAACTGACTATACTGCACACAATTTGAAAGGTTATTCGGAGTTTGCAAGAATACATTAGAATGCGCAGATGTGTACAGCAGGGAGCTAGCACGCAAGGCCGCCGTGCAACATGGACAAAGTCCGACCTCGTCTGCACATATCTATAAGATACAGCTTGTCGTTAGCTCAGCTGTATGTATTCTCTGTGAAGTGTGCAACACTCGTCTATCATCTGACTTACTTGATTCCTTTTCTGGTAAGTGAACTGCTGGCTTTTAAACTAGTTGCGGTATTTATTTGTAAACAACCCTTCTTCATTTAAAATCTGCTGTTTCAAATAGTTTAACGCACAAGCAAACACTGCGTTCCTTCTCCTTATATGACTGTGTTTATTAACTCGGAGAATAAACTATTTTTACATACATAAAATAGTTAAATTTTCAAAGGATTGTTTAGTATTTAAGTCATGCTTGAAATTAAATGACAAAATTCAGCTATTTCAGGTTTTAAAGGCGACAATAGTACGCGGAACATAAAATAAGGCTAAAATTAAAATTACTAACTTATACTTCGATATGAGGTACTTTTTAAGGAAGATGGATACCTTTCAGCTAATTATCTTATGTTTTTGTATGGTTAATAAACAAACACTGAAACGGGTACAATTTTCTCAAAACAGAACAATTTTGATTGCATATTTTTGGTGTAATAAGCTGTTAATATCGCGATTTTGACGTTTTTATGTAGAAATGGTATGAAAAACTGAACAATTTACAGAAATTAAACTTGTATTACAAGACAAACTACATATTAGTGTTTAAAACCATTACAGGCCAACTCATCAAACTAAAGTTTAATACAATTAAACACACTGATATTTTGCTATATTTAAAGTAGTTTTTACACTTATACAAACGCAAAATTACTTTTCATAGAAAGATCATAGACGTGTGTTCGAAAAGCTAATGACGCGTAAATTCTACCAAAAACGTTTTATTAGAATAATTACGCTCTTGAAACAGCTAAACAAAAACCCAAAAAATGTATATTTGGCAACTTACTAAAAATTGTTTTTAAAGTTTTACTGAGTGAAAATTGTAGCTCTCCTTTTATTTACTCAGAAATTAATTAAATTACCACCTCAGCGCAGACAAGTAGTAAGAAAGTAATTTCTGTATATATATATATATATACACATAAAATCGTTATTATGTGTCAACCAAAATCTTTTTCAACATTTAAATACAAATATGACAGATTTCAATTATATATATCGGGCCTATATATAATCGTTATTATAAGTCAACCAAAACCTTGGTTTAGAAGCTCAATCCTAGTAAATATTAAAATAATGTTTATTTAGAAAAATTACTGAAACATTAATTTCATTAAATACGTAATTTTTAAAACAACAAAATCATTACCTCAGTAATGAAAGATTTCGTATCAGATATACTGTACTACTCTATTCATAAAATGTTTGGACAAAATCTGCCAGTACATGTGTATCAGGACCAACACTGTTTTCATTCATAGTCATGTATAATAGATATGCTATAATAAAATATGATTGTGTGGCATGTATATAAAAAACCAATGCACATTTATGACAGTCGTTTATATCGACAGACATGCAAGCTGTTTAATAAACATATTTTTTCTCATTAAATATGTCCAGAAAATAATAAGTTGTTCCTTTAAATGTTTTACATTAAAAAAATAACAAACATGCATGCTTGCAGGCGTACGAGTGTCTGTACACCATGTACACCTGCACGTGCTCACATAAACACATACACAAATGTGTATGTTTGGGTGTATGTATATGTGTGTGTTTGCATGCATGCCTTGGCGAAAACTGACACTTACTGAAGTTACAGTATTCCAAACATTAAACTTTAATTAATTATTTCAAATACAATTAAAATTTGCATTTATTAAATGAAATGTAGGTTGGTAAATGTTACAAATGAAATAGCACATTTTTCTTTTTTTAAATACATTCTGGCGATTTTAAGGGGTTTGTGAGTAATAAATGTGTTAAATTTCAAATTAAATAAACGGAAATTACTAAACTAGGTACGTTAAAAAACAATTAAGTTCTCAAGTTCACCGAATGTGTCATATCCAGTCTGGCTGTTTGCTAAGTTCAGATATTTACTTTAAATGTAAATTGTCACTGTGAGAAATAATGTTTACTCCAAAATTGCAGTCCTGTAATTTACATGTTTCTTCCCCCCTCGACCAAACCTTTCTCACTATCTGTCTGTCACGGAATTCTCACCAAATCATGGCCTTCCTCCATCTGTCCACAGCACACTATAATTTAATATTCTTGGCTGGTCACCCCTGACGTCACACTCGTCATCACTTTTATGTCCACCGGCTCCAATTATTGCTCCCAACCACTTTAAACCTTAAATTATCCGAAAACTTACACACACAATCATACGTGCATATATATATATATATATATATATATATATATATATATATATATATATATATATATATATATATATAGAAAGAGAGAGTGTGTGTATGCATGGCCTGCAATATAATAATCACTGCACTATGCTGCCATTTGTGGTCACATCGCTTAATCTCTTATATCGAAATGTACAGAATAAGATTATCGTTGTGTTCCTGCTTAAG